>MU699561.1:64893-179730 GCA_026770625.1 Nicotiana glauca | reverse complement strand
TGTGTTTCAGTGTCATTGTTACCACTAGTCAGTCATTGTTACCTGACTGGTCAGTCATTGTTACCTGACCGAAACACATATGACAGTGTCATTGTTACCACTGTTCATTTCAAAGGGGTACCCCGCGCTCACTGTGGGTGTGCAGACTCCGGAGGGGATCCTTCAGCCCAAGCGCTATCAATAAGGCCTGAAAGACTGAATAACATCAACATGAGGCCTGAAAGCCTACTCACAATACACTCTCTGAAAGCGTGCTCACAATACACTCGAGGCTTGAAAGCTTGCTCATAATACACTCGAGGTCTGAAAGCCTTCTCATAGAACACTCGAGGCCTGAAAGCCTCCTCACATCACTCTTCATGCCCTCACAATGGCCCTCGGCCTCAATCAGTCCAAAAATAGTCAAAAAGCCTCTCGGGCATCAGTAAACAATAATATTCAGCTTAACAATAGTTTAAAAATCAGTTAAAAACTTCAAGTTGAGTAAAATATAGCTGAGTTCATGAAACAGTGTAAATCACATGGACTGAGTTCAATTAATATTTCAAATAGTGAGGGAAAACAGTGATGATAGTTCATAAAGAGTTCAAACAATTGACAATAAGCCTCAAGTATGGTTATGAGCCCAAGTCATAATGATAACAGCAAATCATTTACAATTACACGGTAAAAATCACAACCGGGACGGACCAAGTCACGATCCCCAACGGTGCTCTACCCCACGCTCAGGTCCAGCGTGCAAGTCACCTCAACACAACACTAAGATGTGCAAATTCGGGGTTTTAAACCCTCAGAATATCATTTACAAGTATTACTCACCTCTAGCCGGCCGATAATCTAGCTCGCCAAGCCTTTCCCTCTCGTATCTACCTCCTCGCGTGTAGAATCTGATCAAAACCATAAGGGATACGTAAAAATATGCGAATGGAACATAACCCAATCGAAAAAACTCGAAAAACACCCAAAAATACGAAGTTGGCAAAACCTGAGCCCCGGGCCCACTTCTCGAAAAATTATGAAATTCACATTTTCGGAATCCTCATCTCACCACGAGTCTGTACATATAAAATACACAAGAATCGGAGTCCATTTGACCCCTCAAATCGCCAATTTAGTCTTTCTTAGGCTTTAAGCCCTAACCACCATTTTTACCCTTAAATTCCTTGAATTTTCAGTGTTTAATCCTTGTTTTTATACCATAACAACATTATTTAAGGCTACAACTTCATACCTGATGGAATCCCTTCAAAATCTCTCAAATATTGCCCAAAATCGCCTCTCCCGAAGTCCCAAAATATTTTTCTAACTTCTGAAATTCGAACCTCACTGTTTCATTAAACACTCACCATTTTTCGCTTCTACGGTACAATTGTCTCTTATGCGACTTCCGCTTCTGCGGAAATGTTCCGCTTCTGCGGAACCTCCCAAGCCATCCTCCTTTCGCTTCTGCGACCGCTTTCCCGCTTCTGCGGACTCGCTTAAGCGAACAAAATTCCGCTTCTGCGGAACTTGCTGGACTCTCACCATTTCGCACCTGCGGAGATTTTTCTGCTTCCGCGAAGCCGCATCTGCGGTTTCCCTTCCGCAGATGCAGAAATACCTTCTGCAACCAAAACCAGCAAACTTTCAAACTTCAAATTCTCTCGTTCAACCACCCGAATTCACCCCGAGGCCCCCAGGACCTCAATCAAAAATACCAATACATCTTATAACGTTATTCAAACTTGTTCCAATCATCAAAACACTATCGTTAACACAAAAATACGGATTCATGCCTAAGATCAACTAAAACTTTCGAAGCTCACATTCGATCAAAAACCCAACCAAACGACGTCTGAATGACCTGAAAATTTGCAAATATATCCAAAATCACCTAACGAAGCTATTGCAACTCTCGGAATTCCATTCTGACCCTCAGATCAAAATCTCACCTACCAACCGGAATTCGTTAAATTTCCAACTTCGCCAATTCAAGCCTATTTCTACACCGGACCTCCAAATTCGATTCCGATCACACTCCTAAGTCTCAAATCATCCCCCGAAGCTAACCGAACCACCGAAATTCACATCCGAGCCCTGCAACCACATAGTCAACTTTCAGTTGATTTTTCTACCACAACCTTCCTTCTATGAGGCTAATTGCCTCATTTTCATCCAAAACCAACCCAACTCTATCCGATCAACTCTAATATCGATATTGAAACATGAAGCAACACAATAAGGGGGAAATGGCGCGGTAACTCACGTGACGACGGGCCGGGTCATCACGGTGATTCAATGTGTGATTGACTCTGTTTGCCTCCATGATTGCTTGTTTGATTAATGATGGCTTGTAGTTTTCTAATTTGAACCATTAGATATTAACTTAGGATTTAAATTAGGTTTAGTTTAATTTTCGAAGTTTTTAATTTAAAATTAGTATTGCTTGATTACTGATGAGGTGTTAGGGTTTTTTATTGATTAACCATAGTCAATTCTGACCAAGATAGAAGGGGATTGGTTTTTGGTTAACATAAGCTGGTAATTCAGGGGTAAAAGGGGCTGGTTCTAGGTTAGTAATTCAGATTAGATTCAAGGGTAGTATAGGCTTTTAGATAAAAGGAATCTTGTAGTAACTGAAATAGAATTCCCTAGAAGCTTCTAGATAGGGTTTTAATAAGAGTTTTAAGAACTCAATAGTATGACTTGAGCAACAAGCTAACAAATAAGGGACTAAACAGTTAAAATCTAAAAATAAAAGAGGGACTAACAGGTAAAATAAAAAACTGAAGGAAGCCTTAGCTTTTGCCTATAAAAAGGCATGCCTAGTGCCTTGTTTCGAGGGGGGGATGAGATCTGAAATTTGGAATTTCAAAATTCAAAAAAACCAAAAACTGAAGTCTGAAAGTTTGATAGTTCCCTTTAGATCTTAGATCTTCAAAAACCCAAAAATAGCACAAAAACTCCAAAAAATACTATTCCATTGAAGTTTCCTTATTCCAGCTCATCTAAGATCCAAAATACCTTGAATTTTCCTGGTTTTGTTCAGTAATTGAAGTTTAAAAGTTCTGGAGTCCTTTTCAAGTTGAATCTGGTTTGTTCGAGTGGGTTGTTTTGGTTATTTGCTGGATCTGTTAGTTGCTGGGTTGATTTTCGGGTTTTGTGGTGTCATTTTGGTTCTGAAACTGCTTCTGTTGTCGTTGTTGAACCCTGCTGTTAGTCATCTGCTGCTGCTAACTCGTATTTCTTCTTATTGTGATCTAATACTCAGGTACATGTTCTGAAATTCATTACCATGTAGATCTCCAGCTGAAAATGAAATGAAGTTGAAGCATAATTTTGTTGTAGTTTTCGTTTGTTTCAATGTTTTTATTGTAGTTTAGGATAGATTTTCATTTGTAATTAAACAGGACTATTTTGGACTGTGGAGGACTGTTAAACTAATTTGATTTCCTCTCATGATCATATGAGTTTTGTATTTAGTAATGTTAATTTGAATTAGTTTGAAATTTAGAGTTTGTGTTACCATGTGTTAATTCGAAATGTGAGATTTAAAAGTAGGGGTTTAATTTGAAATCAGAAATTAGTTATGGTCTTATTTGTGATTTAAATGTTAGAGGTCATTTGAAAAAGTTGAGTATGTGTGATTAGTTAAGCTGAACTACAGGTGATCCATTCCCATTTAGCATCATTGGTTATTGAATTTCAATTCTTCTTGTGGAATCCGTTAGTCTATTAGATTCATGTGAATAAGACGTATCAACTCTATTCCTATGTGAAATCATATCTCAAGCGTCCATTGTTAGTCATTCTCTTAAGTTCAAGTTCATGTTTCATATGCATCACAAGTTAGGTCTTGAGGTTAGCCTATATATTGAATCGCTATTGACATCAGAAATGGTTGACGTAATAAATCAAATCTCAACCCGGTTAGCAGCCATGCCTAGACTGTCCAGGCCGTAGGTTTGGGCCTAATCTGGCCCAGTTACACAACCATTGCTTTGAATATATACGGGCTCGCCTCAAACCATTCAATTTAGCTAGGCTGAGGGCCTGTGCAGACTTGGCCCAAATCCCAGTTTCTTTTACCTTTGTACGGGGTTCGTTTGGGGCCCAAAGCCCTGAACGTCTTGTTTAAGCAAAACTGAAATAATATTTCATGCCCATGGACTGCTTTGAGGCCCAACATGCTGAAAGTCGCATTTTACTTGTTTAAATTGTGGACTTGAGGCCTGAGCCTCTTTGAATACTTGTAATAATAATTGATTTGTTAACTAATTAATTAGGTTTTTTAGTAACGAATTCAATAGAAAATAATATTTTGCTCTAGCATGGCCTTTAAAAAATAAAATGAGGTACGCTACGCCAAATGAAACCCATATATTGCGTAGCCCTCTTTAAATGCTTGTATTAAAATACTTAGAATTCAGGACGTGCCGTTTAGTGAATTTCACGACCTCCCGTAAAGATAATAACACGTTAGTCGCTTTAGGCGCGCTCTTAAATAATCTTACCTTCCTAAATACGGGTGTGCATTTCATGCAACCCAAATCCAAATCCCAAAACGTTGGATAAAATGTGTCGAGGATCCGGGTGCATTACATGTGACGTGATCCAAAAGTACATTTTTAAACGACGTTCACTTTCTTAAAAAATTTAATTAAAAGCGGTAAATAATATTTAAAATTACACTATAGGATAACATGTATTAAAAATTATATTTTAGCCATTTATTATAATTTAAGCGACCGTGCTAGAACCATGGGATCCGGGGGTGCCTAACACCTTCCCTTGGGTCAACAGAATTCCTTATTCAGAATATCTGGTTCGCGGACTCCAACTGGGAAGTCAAAATTTTCCTTGATTTAGGATTCAAGTGAAACCGGTGACTTGGGACACCAAAAGCCAATCCTATCCCAAGTGGCGACTCTAAAAATAAATAAATAACCCCATTTCGAATAATGTCACTTTAAATGGAAAAACTCCCTTATACACTATCCTTCGGGGTGGTGAGTAAAAAGGAGGTGTGACAGCTCTGGCAACTCTACTGGGGAAACGAACCTAGAATTTTGATTCAGGGTTCAAGAATATATTTGGCTTTGTCTGATTTTCCTACATGTTCCATGCTATATATGCTAAATTTTTTACCGCTTTGATATTTGTTGAATTGTATATATAAACTGTTACGAATCCTTTCCTCTCTCTGAGTCCTCTACATCATGGAGAAGGGTGCACTTCGTGTCACGACCCAAAATCCACTAAGGGTCGTGGTGGCACCGGACACCTCTGTCAGGCCAGCCAACTAACTCATCAATAAATTCCTCTTTTAATACTTTTGAAAATCTACGATTTTCCTTCCATTTTAAAAAAAAATAAAAGTTCACTATTTGAATTCAAATTTTAAATAACAACAACTAGTACAATTCCGTTGAAAACCATCCCAGAAACCCGGTGTCACAAGTACATGAGCAACTACTGATAAGAGAAATAAAATACAATATTCGTCTGGAATACAATGGACGAAAATTAAATACAGTACACTGGAAGGGACTACCCTAGCTGTGGTCGCCTCATATGGTGCAGTTCACCTAGTCCCAACGTCATCCATGCTGCTGCGCCCAATAGGCTGCTAGAGGTGTATATATACCTGTGCAACAAAAATGCACAGAAGTATAGTATGAGTACGTAATCAACGTGTACTCAGTCAGCATCTCGCCTAATCCCGAAGGGGTAGAGACGAGAAGGCCGACTTCGACACTCACTAGAGGTCCATTATCAATATTCTATAAGTGTGTGAATAATCATGGACTTATATAGAAGTCCTAACTGTGAAGCCAAATAAACAGGTAAACATCTTCAACAATAAATCAAGAGCTTCTAAAGTCTGTTCTTTATTATCTTATCAATTTATATCATGCCACATAGGGAAAATTCCACATTTACGAATTTCCAAGTAACAGATAAACATGCGCAAACCATGCCGAGGTCGACGACCCGCTCCAACAGAATGTAAATTGTGCATTGCCGAGGGTCGAGCGGCACGAACCATAGATGCATCTATTATTACCGAGGCGTTCGACCCGTTCCATAATTAAATATATATCCTGCTCGCTAATCATCCATGCGATGCAGGCACACACATAAAGTACATGCTCAATCAGTCAAATAAGAATTTATCGGGGAATATTTATTCAATTAAAACCAATTCTCCTTTAACAAATTTTGAGAAGTGTAGCTTAACCCCTTTGAAATTCAGTTACTAATTTAATGTGATTTAAGCAGTTCAAACAATAAATGGGTTCACTATAATCCATGTATAACATGCTCTTTGGGTCCTAGACTACCCGGACAATAGCATGATAGTAGCTACGCACGGACTCTCGTCACTTCGTGCGTATGTAGCCCCCACAAATAGGAGCACATAATCATTTACTTCACCTATTGTGTAAATTCCCCCTCACAAGATTAGAAAGGAGACTCACCTGGCTCCGAAGACTCGCAACCGGCATTCTACATCCTTCCGAAGGCTTGAACAAACCCACAACGCGCCAAAACTAGCCAATGATCATACAAATCCATTAATATATGCTCAACTATACCTTACAACTCAATTTATAACCATTCCTAACCCCGAATGAGAAGTTGACCAAAATGCACTTGGGCCCACGTGCCCGGAATCCGAAATTTTTCGAAGATAAAAGTTATCCATGACCTTAGGAACTCAAATATATATAATTTTCTCCTAATTCCATAATCAAAATCGTGTTTAAAATCCAAGATTGAAATTTTCTATGTTTCCAACCAAAACCCCAATATTTACACTAATTTCCATGCTTAATCTCATACATAATCAATGTATTTATCTTATAATAAGTGGGAATAACTTACCTTAACATTGTTGATGAAGACCCTCATTTGAACCCTCCAAAATTCGAAAAATGAAGTGAAGCAAATGAGTGAAATGAACCAAATCCGACCTTTTAAAACACCCCACTGCCTTCAGCACTTTCCGCTTTTGCGGTCCAGGGACCGCTTCTGCGGTCTCTCAAATCACCCGACCAACCGCTTCTGCGGTCTACCTATCGCAGAAGCAATTTCTCTTCTGCGGAACAAAATCCGCTTCTCGGGTTCCTGGCCAAACGTCCACTTTCCGCTTCTGCGGCTGCCAAGCTGTTTCTGCGGTTTCGCTTCTGCGGCTCCAAAACCGCAGAAGTGAAAATACCAGAAGCAGCAGGCCTAAAATTTCATAAGTCCAAAAACTCTCCGTTTGGCCACCCGAACTCACCCCGAGGCCCTCGAGACCTCAACCAAACCTACCAACTAATCCCAAAATAGATCACGGACTTGCTCGAGGCTTCAAATCATATCAAACAACGCTAGATTCATGAATTACACCCCAATTCAAGCTTTATGAACTTTGAACTTTCCAACTTCGATTTTCGATGTTTAAATCCATCAAAACACATCCGATTGACATCAAATTTTGCACGCGAATCATATTTGACATTGCGGACCTACTCCAACTTCTGAAATTTGATTCCGACCCTGATATCAAAAAGTCAATCCCCCGGTCAAACTCTCCAAAAACATTCAACTTTCTATCTTTAGCCAAATGACTTCAAAATGGTCTACGGACCTCCGAATTTATTTCTCATCACGCCCCAACTCCAGAATCACTATACGGAGCTATTCACAGTCTCGGGATCTCAAACAGACATCGATAACACTGAAATGCACTCCAAGCCAAACTTATGAAATTTCTTCTAAAATGCTAACTTCCACAATAGATGCCAAAACGCTCCCGGGTTATCCAAAACCCGCACCGGGCATACGCCCAAGTCTGAAATCATCATACGAACCTGCTGGAACCTTCAGGTGCTGATTCCGAGGTCGTTTACTCAAAAGTCAATCCTAGTTCATTCTTTTAACTTTAAAATTCTGAAATGAGAATTCTCTTCCCAAATCAACTCTGGACTTCTCGAAATTCAATTCCGACTACGCGTACAAGTTATAATACCTAAAATGAAGCTGTTCATGGCCTCCGACTGCTGAACGGAGCGCTAGTACTCAAAACGACCGATCGGGTCATTACACTTCGTGTAGCTTCTCTTCTGTTTAGAGTCTTTTCCTATTTAGAATAAGGTTTGGATAAGTTGCTAAGCCGGCGGAGCTTCTGTATCCCTGGTACGCTGTCTCGCTCTCAGCTCGAGTTGTCCGCTCGGGTAAGCCAGGTCTAGACTAATAAACCTAGGGTTTAAACCTATAAGAACAAAACCTCATGCCGGATATCTGGTAGGACGTTTGTTTGCATCATGTGCATTCGACTTAGGGGACTCAACACAGGGGTTGGGTCTATCTAGGATAGGTGACCTGAAACGAAAAAGACCATTCTGATGCATCTTACGTGCTATTACGCATTTATTTGCTCAACTTTGCATGTTGACCGGCTTGTATATAAGAAGAGAAAATTGAGAAAAATAGCAGTGTTAGGACTAAGTGAGGGTAACCATTTGTTGTGAAAAAGCCAATGCCCAAACAGTACCGAAATGCTGCCGAATTTTTTAAAAAAAATGGAAAAAGGAAAATATTTGAAAAAATGAAAAATTATTGTTCAAAAATATACATTTTGATTTTGGCAAGTTTTCCCGAACTACGCTGGTTTGATTCTCACCGGATGTGAGATACGTAGGCAACCCTGATCAGGTCCAACCTCCGTTTTGCAAAAATAGCCAAAATTGTCAAAATTTTAATTTTCGTCATAAATAAGTCGGGTGATGCCATTCTTGTTAAAATAAGCCGAATGTCCCCAAAAGGGCACCGGAAGGCTGTTTTTGCAAGAACAACCACCCTGAGTCATTTTTAGATGGTTTGCGGGTACAGCCTTAAAACCTTCTTCCCAGAGGTGCTGGAAGGCCGTGTTTGCAAAACCAAGTCCTTGTTTTTCTAAATAAAGAAATTTCTTGCAAAAATAGCCATTTTTCTCTGTTAGGTCAAAATAAATCATTAAATCCCCTTTTAAATAAATGTGCAGGATGAATACCACTGACATTGAAACCTTCTTAGTCCTGAGTGAGATCCCTTTGAAACTCCATATGTGGTGGAATGATTTGGGAAAAGGTAGTAGAGAAACTGTGGTCAAGGTTTTGGGTGGTCTCGTTGAGTTGTTGTACAACAAACAAAGAAAGGATATTATTAAGGCACTGATACCATTCTGGACCCAACATGTAATGTATTCCGGTTCTCAGACTTTGAGCTTACACCCACACTAGAGGAGATTGGGGGATATGCGGGTCTCAACGGGAACCTTAAGAGTAGAGACTCGTTGGCACCGAGACCGGTAACCCTTCACGGATTCTTGGACTTGTTGATTATTAGTTGGGAAATTCAAGATCCGTATCTAGCAAAAGGTTGTTGCGCACTGCATTTCTTATATCACCGATATGGCAACTCGAATGGTTTTGAGGAGCCCAACACCGGTTTGACATAGGCTGGGAACAAAGATAAATGGGAGGCTCGGTGGGGATTGGCATTCATGGTAGCTTTTCTAGGAGTCATGGTCTGTCCAAGAAAAGATGGTCACATAGACATCGGCCTTTTAGGAATGTTGGATGTTGCCATAAAGAAGCCTACTAGCACAATAGTTCCCTTGATTGTGACAGACATGTACCGAGCTTTAACCATGTGCCGGGAGGGTGTAAAATTCTTTCAGGGTTGCAATCTACTTCTACAGCTATGGATACAGGAGCACCTTTGTTATCGCACGGGGTATATGAACCATGGCCTAACTGGGCTAAGTTGTATTATGGAATTCAGAACCAGGGTAATAGGCATTGAGTTCCCCAAGGGCACTGAGGCTTGGTTTTCGTGCTTGAGATCTTTGACTGCTGATAAGGTTGAATGGGCTTTTGGATGGCTTCCTGATATTGAGGCTGTATACACATCGGCAGAAGTACCTTATATTCTTTTGATGGGCATCCGAAGCATCCAGCCTTACGCTCCCTACCGAGTCCTAAGGAAACTAGGAAGATTCCATACTGTTAATAATGATGAAGACTTGAGTGGACAAATCATTGTGTTAGGCCCAAAAGTTGCATTCCCGGAAGGAAAAATCCGGCAAATACGGAATGAGTGCAGGTACCTTGAGCCTAAGACTATAGTCTAGGATTTGGCCAGAGGCGAAGTGGATCCCAAATACTTGACTTGGTATGGCAAAAGGTTTCAAATCCCTTAGAGACCCGCCAAAAGGCCACATGTGCAGGAATTCACCGACGGGGCCCAGGTGCAGTGGGATTGGCTAGCCAAGGAAAGGGAATACTGAGCAAGAATAGGGAAGTTGGAGCAACAGGTCCGAGATCTTCAATTTAAAAAGAGTGTACAAGCCGAAGCTGATGAAGGTGATAAAAAGAAACTAGCCCAGTAGAATGAAGCTCTCAAGGCTCAAATCCAACAAATGAAAATAGATGCCAAAAATCAGGAAAGAAGTCGGTCTGATGAGAGGTTGATAAAAGGGTTGAAGAAGGAAATCTCAGATTGCCAGGAAGAATTGGAAAAATCCGAAGGGAACATGGCAAGACTTCGAGCACAGTGGGCAAAGAAGACGAAGGAAAGAGTCCGGTTTGTACAACAAATAAAAAGGAACTATGAGGGAACAATTGCTAATATGAAGAGAAAAATGAACACCCTTGAAGATAAGGCAGCCCGGCGGGACAAAGAATTTCAGGCTGAGAGGGAACAATGCTATGGGATAATCGCCGAGATGGAAAAGGAAATAAATTTTTTGCAAGACCATCCCTTCTAGGACTCTCAGGTGTTAGAGGCTCGTACCCAACAGATAAGTTGACTAATCCAAGAAAAGTGTCGAATCAGCGAAAGAATCAGAAGCATTGCAAATTATATCGTTATGAAATGTCAAGCCGGTGAACGAATGGGTCGTACCACTTTCTTTGATTCAGTGATGATATTTGTTCATCAGGTCATGAATGATTTGGAGCAGTTGCAAAGGGGTCTTGCATGCTGGCCCGCGGCGATGCCGAACGATGCCCCACGGGCCCCAGAATTTGAAGCTTTGATGTATTTCTAGTTATCGAGTCTGTATTTTGTTATTTTTGAGTCTGTTTTGTAATTTTCCTTTTAAGAAAAACAAATAGTCTAGTATATTTTGTAATCGAAGTTTTATTAATGAAAAATTGAAAAAATCCCAAACATTATTTCCTTATTTTTGCATTTATTTGCAAGAACTACGCTTGGTCTGATTCATGCGGGGTCATGATATGTAGGCAATCACCATAAGGTTCGACCCTAACCCTAAACAATGGCAAAAGAAAAAGGAAAAGCAGAAAATGAGAAAAAATAGAGGGAAAAACAAATGGAGAAGAGAAAGAAAAGCAAGGAAAACAAAAGAAAAGGCCGGGATAACGCATGCAACCGTAGCAAATATGTAGATACTCATTTAACTATATAGGTGAATCACACCCCAATGTGCGGTTACCTATCTGTTATTTTTTTCAAACTAACCGTTGTTGCTATCGATTCCAGCCAACTTTTAGAAATGGTGGTTGGTTGTGGTACACTGGCATCGCATCAATACTTTACCAGATCGAAAGGCAGTGTGGAAATGTCTACAGAAATGACTTTGCCCGCAATTCCTATATCTGAAGATAGCCCCATCTCGGGGGGTCCCAACATCTGAGTCTGTCACAGCCTAAGAGAAACGGATACTACGTCTCCGACTCATGGAGATGTGGGACGCCTGGACCAATGGAAGAGAACCTCCAAGCGCCATCCATGGACTAGAGCCGGGGGTGTGAGCACGTGATTTTTGCCCTACATATGAATTTTTTCCAAAAATTCAAACAAAATAATTTTTCTCTCAATATTTTACACTTTTGTGAATTTTGTGTTATTTTCTGTTAATTGTTTGCATTTTATTTATGCATTTTAATCCATATGAAAAATATATAAAAAAATACGCATGGCATTTGTATTTAGGATCTAATTTTATGTTTTAGGATTATTTAGTGGTTAAGTTGTTTTTAGTTCAAAATTTAAAGAAAATAACAAAATAGTCTACTTTTGCATTTTTAATTGTTAATTGTTAATTGTTGAATTTGTCTTGAGTTTACTTTAAATAGGACTTAATCAATTTTCAGGAATTAATTAGATTCATTTTGGAAATAAATTAGGTCTCTATTTTACTTCTGCATTTTAATAAAATCAGAAAAAAATATAAATACAAAAAAAAAAAAAAAAAAAAAAAAAAAAAAAAAAAAAGTGGAAACAAAAGCAATTAAAAGGGGCTGCCCTAATAATGCCTAATTGGGCCATTTAATTAGGCACTCTCTCTAGCCCAGACAGACCAAACAATATCCCCAGGCCATAGCCCAATTTCCCATTTACCCGGTCCAGTTTCTCATTTACCAAAACGACCCCGTATTGAATCCCAATAGATCCTAGCCCTCTAGGTTAAGTTGATCCAATGGCCAGGAAGCCTAGGATCATTTGATATTAAACGGTCAGAACCCCACCCCACACCCCGTATCATATCTTCACTCACCCCTGTCAAGAAACCCTAATCCCAGTCGCCCCCATATCCTCCGGTGAAACCCGCCGGCGGCGATGACAGTAGTTATGCCAATGACCACCAAGAATACACCACTAACTCCCCTCATTCCCCTTTTTCCAACCATACCTTCAACTCCCCTCGATTTAACGCCAAACCCATCGAATCTTAGTTCAAAGTTTTCCGGCCACCACAAAACTTTTTCCGTTCATCACCAAAATTACACCATAGGACTGCCTCCTTGTCCTCTATCGAACCCCCAAGGCCCCACCCCTCGAATATGGCCGGAACTTCTCAAATATCGATTTGAAGTTTTTCGGCCAAACCCCTAAGTGCTCCGAATTACTCCAAATCGGTACCACACGATCCCCTCCTCTTCCTCATGATGGTTCTATCATTGTTGGTGCTCAAATATCACCAGAGAACCCTAATTTGGAATTTGGAAATGAGAGGCTAAATGAGTGAGTTTTTCGAGTTTTCCTTTTTCTTTGTTTAAGTTCTTTTTGTTAGTTTAATGTTCGTTTAATTTATTTTTTGTTCCATTTTGAGTCTAATTTTGTGCTTGATTTTCCTTTTATTGCTAGTGCAGTTTAGTTTGATTTGATTTTTTATTCCAGTTTAGTAAATCATTTCTTTTAGCTTAATAATAATTATGTTAGTTTAATTGTGATTATGATCTTTCTGTCGATTTGGTAGAATTTGTTCTTATTCGCTTCAACATTACTCTTATAGGAATAATTGATCTCCTGATATTCTTGTTTTACTTCAATCTTGGTTCAATTAGTTAAGTTTTAGTTTGTTAGTCTTAGCTTGAATTAGGATTAGTCTTCAGTATGTTGATAATTCAGAGATTAGGGATTTGTTTGGTTATAGCTGCGATTTAGTTTAAACTCAAGTGTAAAATAGGTAGGAAATTTAGAATGAACTTCCTAGGAGCTTCTAGATGGGGGCTTTTAGGTGAATTGAAAAGGATAAGTGTAGTTACTTGGATAACAAGTAAAAAATAAGGGACTAAAGCTGAAAATGAATAAGGACTAAAAAGAAAACTGAAAATATGATAGGCTTCATTTTGTGCATATAAAAGGCATGCACCTTGCCTTGATTAAGAAGTTTGAAACCCCAAAAATTCCCCCAAAAAAGCTCTCCCTAGTTTTCAGATCTAGTTTTGAAATTCAGCATTCAAAAACCAAAAACAAACAGAAAATACAATAAAAATCCAAAAACAACACTATTTTATTACCTTCCTTAGGTTATTTTCAAAATTCCAGCCTTAATTCAGTCTTCTAGTTCATTTCAAAACCAAAAATAGTTCGAATTCTCTGTTTCTGTTTAATGTTTGGAGTCTGAAAGTATTTGGAGTCATTTGAGCACTGTTGGTTAGTTAAATAGGGTCAACATAGGGTTACTCGTTGGGTATATTGATTCCTTGGGTATTTCTAGCTATCTGGTATTGTTGTGGGCTGATTTATTGAGTTTGCTTGGTTTTTCAAACTCATTTCTGAACTATTGAATCTGTGTTGGGCTGTTATTACTCGTTCACTGACTGTTGCTGGGGTTTTTAATTGGTTTCCGAGTTGCTGTTGAAGTTCTTGCTGCTGCTAACCTCTCCCTTTTCTTTTTCAATTCAAATCGCAGGTACACGTTTATGAACTCACCTTGATGTAGCTGTGAAGTGAAGTTGAAATGAAAATATTGCCAAATCCAGGCTCATTTGAAAGCTGTTTGTCGTTTACAATTCAATAGATGATTAGTTCAATAAATTTGATTGATGTTAGTTAGTAGTTTTGAGTCGTATGAGTAATAGATACATTTGGACTATTAATTTGGACTGTTTCGGACTTTAAACTCTGTATTTGTTAAGTTGATTCAGAACAACAGCATAGCATAATTAGTTTTAATTCAATTTTGAAACCAATAGTAATGTAAGCATGAAATCAGTAGTTTAGTGTAACACATGTTCAATTATGGATGCTAATATGCTTTTAAGATCAGTATGTATATTCCGTGAATCAGTTGTTTCATTTAGATAGTGTAGAGTAATTTCAATAGATTTGGTTTAATTGAATCAGAATCCTGGTTTTGATTTAAAATCCTGGCTCTATAGCCTATTTCCAAAACATGTGGGCCTCAAGACGTCTGATACGCGGGCCCAAGTCCAGTGCTAATGTCCTTCATATTTGGACTTGGGCCAAGGCCTTGACTAGCGGCATATTAGTTGGGCTCATCTTGGAAGCCCAATGGGTGGCTTAGATACAGAATCAGCATTTGGTTTATTGTAGTTCAATAACGAATTAATTAGGACTTGCCCTTTTGTTATTAGAGGCATTAACACAGAAAATCAAAGATTGCTTTAGGCGTGCCTTTTAATAATAAAGCGAGGTGAGCCTCGCTAAACAAAACAAACAAATTGTGGGGCCTTCAATAAATGGCTATACTAAAATACTTAGACTTCGGGATGGGCCATTTAGCGGATTTCACGGCCTTTCCCAAGGATAATAACGCGTTAGTCGCTTTAGGCACGTTTTTAATAATCTTACCTTCTTAAATACGGGTGCACATGTATGTGACCCAAATCTAAATCTAAACGAAGTTGGAATGTGTCAAAAACCATGGGTGCATTTATGTGACGTGGTTCGAGACGCGTTCTCACGACGTTGCAATTCTCTTTAAAATAATAATAAAAGCGGTTTACGGTTAAAAAGCACATAAGCTGGAACATGTTTTGAAATTAGATAAATCAAAATATAACATTTGAGTGAGCGTGCTAGATCCACGAAACCCGGGAATGCCTAACACCTTCTCCCGAGTTAACAGAATTCCTTACTCAGATTTCTGGTTCGCGGACTGTTAAAAGAGTCATATTTTTCTCGGTTTGGGATTCAACCGGTGACTTCGGACACCATTAATCTCCCAAGTGGTGACTCTGATTTCTTAGTAATTATATCCCGTTCCAATTTTCATTTAAGTGGAAAAACTCCTTTACGCCCTTGCGGGTGTGTAGAAAAAAAGGAGGTGTGACAGCTCTGCCGACTCTGCTGGGGTAAAGAACCCAGAACGATTTGTTCAGGGTTCAGAATTAGAGCTTAGAATAATTGTTGTATTTGGCTTTATCTAATTTTCCTACGTGTTTTCCTGTTAAATGTGCTAAATGCTTTACCACTTTGATATTATTTGAACTGTATATATAAACTGTGTCGAAACCCTTCTCTTCTCACCTCTGGGATGTGCTTACTGGTTGAGAATCCCTATTCCATTAGTGTCATACCTTGAAATAAGAAAGAGGCCAGGCAAGTTACTAAGCCTGATGATCACGCCGGTCCCCGGTACGTAGCCCCCTCCTCGACTCGAGTTGTCCGCTCAGGTACACAGTCTAGAACACATACCCAGGATTTGAACCTAGAATAACTTGACTTTATGCCAGATCCCTAGTAGGAGCGCTTATTTGCATCACATGCATGTGACTTAGCAGACTCAACACAGGGGTTGGGTCCGTCTTGGACAGGTAACCGGATATGAAAAAGACCACCCTGATGCATCTTACGTGTTGCATGTACATTATTTGTCTCGGACTCGCACGCTAAACGGCTTGAATATTTGGAAAAATTGAACAAAAGAGAGGAATAGCAGTGTAGAAAGTTAATTGCCTGTTTTTAAAAAACAACCAATATCAAAATAGAGTCGAAACTCTGTCGAATTTTTGAGGAAAATGAAAAAAGAAGAAAAGGGTAAAAGGACAATTTGTTCTTAAAAAAATGGTTTGTTTTATTTGTCAATAATAAAAGAAAAAGAAAACAAAGAGTTTTATTTTCAAGCAGCTTGTTGAGAAGAAAATATAAAAAGGGTCCTGTTTTTCGAGATAATGTATTTGTCAAAAAAAAAGTCTTGTTTCTGAAAAGAGTTAGTTTATTTGCACGAACTATGCTGGTTTGATTCTCACCAGATGTGAGATACGTAGGCAAACCTCATCGGGTCCAACCATCCCTTTTCAAAAATAGCCAAATAATGTCAAAATTTTAAATGGTTGTCAAAATAAGTCGGGTAACTCCATTCTTGTTAAAAATAAGCCGAATGTCTCTCAAAAGGGCGCCGGAAGGCTGTTTTTGCACGAACAACCAACCTGCGTCATTTCTCAACGGTTAGCGGGCACAGCCTTAAAATTTTCTCCCAAAGTGCTGAAAGGCCATATCTGCAAAACCGGTTTTATTTTTGAACTTAGAAATTTGAATGAAAAGAATAGTGTCATGTTTTTTCTTTTTAGGTCAAAATAAGTGATTAAATCACCTTAATAAATGTGGAGGATGAGCACGATTCAAAATGAACCTTTCTCAATCATCAGTAAAATCCCTTTGGAGTTGCGTCTATGGTGGAACGATCTGGGCAAAGAAGGACAAAGCGAGTTCAACAAATATTTGAAAGGGCTTATCGGTTTATTGGAGATTGCGCCTCAGGGAGACATCATCAGAGCTTTGGTCACATGTTGGGACCCGGCACACAATGTGTTCCATTTCTCATACTTTGAGCTCACTCCGACCCTAGAGGAAATAGCTTGGTACATCGGAAGTGCCGAGGTTCCTTTAAGGCACAAGTACTTGGTTGCCCCGAGAACCGTAGCTATACACAGATTCTTAGACTCTCTGAAGATAATCAGGACGGTTCACAACACGGATTTGGCAAACGGATTTTGCACCCCAAACTTCATATACCACAGATATGGCCACATAGGAGGGTTCAATAACCCGGAAAGCAAGATATGTAGGAAAGGAAACCGGCAAAAATGGGAGGAGCATAGACGTTTCGCCTTTATGGTGGTTTTTTGGGGGCTTGTGTATTTCCAAGGAAAGACGGAAACATTGACATAAGAATAGCCGGGGTCGTCAGCACTCTAATGACTCAAGCCAAAAGCACTCTTGCGCCTATGATATTAGCTGAAATCTTCCGCGCTTTTACAGCCTGCAAAGCCGGGGGAGATTTCTTCAAGGGGTGCAATCTACTGCTGGAAATGTGGATGAGTGAGCACCTGTGCCGTCGTCCTCAGTTCTTGAGCCATGGATCTCTAGAGAAAACATGCATAGAAGAGTTTTATACGAGGATTAAAGGGGTCAATTTGCCGGAAGGATTCACGGGCTGGACAACATACTTTCGATCCCTCACTGCTAGTCAAATAGAGTGTACATTCGGATGGTTGCCCATTGACGAAATCATATATATGCCAGCAGCAAGGCCGCATTTCCTCTTGATGGGTCTTAGAAGCATTTAGCCTTATGCCCCGTATCGGGTGTTAAAGAAACTCGGGAGGTGCCAAATAGTGCCAAAAGACGGCAATCTTAGTGCTCAGGTAGTTGAGATTAGCCCTGACGGATAGTTTCCTGAAGGAGGAGTCCGCCAGATCTGGAACGAATGTCAATACTTAAAAGCGGATACTTGCGTGCAGGATCGGGCCAAAGGCGAAATGTCGCCAGGATACCTTGCTTGGTATATGAGAGAATATGAGCACGAGAGGCCCGCTAAAAGACATCACATCCAGGAGTTTGCCGAGTCATCGCAAGAGCAGTGGGCCTGGTTAGCCAAAGAAAAAGAATACAGAGCCAAAATAGGAGAATTGGAAAGGGTCCAAGACCTTACGTTTGAAAACAATGTGCAAGCCATGGCTGACGAGGGTGAGAAAAAGAAATTGGCCACAGAGAATGAAGCCTTACGAGCCCAAATCCAAATGATGAAAATAGTGGCTGAAAATCCTGTCAGTAGTGCCAAAGATGCAAAGCTTATAGAAAACCTAAGGCAAAAAGTGAATGACTACAGTTTTGACCTCAACAAAGTGGAAAGAGAATTAGCCGGGGTTCGAAAACAATTGGCCAGAAACGTGGAAGAGCGAGCTTACATGGTTAAACAGTTGAAAGAAGAATATGATAATAAGGTCACATGATTAAGGGCAAAGGTCATCGCCACAGAGAATAAAATGATCAAACAGACAAAGGAATTCAAGGTTGAAAGAGAGCATTGCTACACGGCATTGGCACAACTAGAAATGGAATTGCAACAACTCCAGGAACAAAATCAGCAGACATTGGAGGCCAGGGCCCAACAAATAGGGCGGTTGCTTCTGGAAAAGGGCATAATCAGAGAGAGAATCCTGGCTATTGCTCACTACATTACCAGGAAATGCCAAATGTGTGAAAACATGACTTATACTACATTCTTTGCATCGGTGATGATATTTGTGAAGCCGATAATAAGGGACCTGGACAGACTTCAAGGGGAACTTGATTATAGGCCTACGGCGAGACCGAACGATGTCCCGCGGGCACCAAGAGCTTTAATGTATTCATGATTGTCATTTGAGTCTGTATTTCCTTTTACTAAAGTCTGTCAGTTGTCTGAGTCTGTATTTTCTTTTCGAGTCAGTCTGTATTTTCATTTTGAAGTAGCATAGTTGGTGGAGTTTGTAGCTCTTCTTGTTATTTAGAATCTATTAGTTTTCTTAATGCGCCAGTCTTGAGTCCTTGTAATCGAAGTATTTGCTATCGGTAAAATCAAAAATTCCAAAAAAAATTTGTTGCTTCTATTTTTGCATTTATTTTCATGAACTACACTTGGTCTGATTCATGCAGGGTCATGATACGTAGGCAATCTACATAGGATTTGACCATAACCAAAGAAAAAAAAGAGAGGAAAAATAACAAAAGGGCAAAAAGAAAAGAAAATAGCAGAAAATGAAAAAGAGGGAAAAGAAAATGAGAGAAAACAAAACAAAAAGAGAAAGAAAAGAGAAAAAGAATAAGAGAAAAAGTCGGGATGACGCATGCAACCAAAGCAAACATGTAGATATTCATTAAACTGTATAGGTGCATCACACTCCAATGTGCAGTTACCTATCTGTTATTTGTTTCACACTAACAGTTATTGCTGTGTTTTCAGCTGATTTTTAGAAACAGTGGTTGGTTTATGGTAAGCTGGCCTCATATCGATATTTCACTAGATCAAAAGGAAATACAGAGATGTCATCTGAAATGACCCTGCCTACAATCCCCATACCTAAAGACAGCCCAATCTCTGGGATCCCGGCCTCTGAATCCTGTACAGCTAAAGAAAATTGGATATTGTGCTTGCGATTGATGGAAATGTGGGATGCTTAGAACAACAGAAAGGAACTTCCAAGCACTATCCCCGGATTCCCGGAGTTATTCCCTAGATCTGGAGGTGCTACCACTGTCCCTATCAGCCGCCCAAATATTCCTCTAGGGCAACCTACTATGACTGCTAACTTCTTCGAAACACCCTCCGAGGCTCACCCCTAGGTGTTCCCCTCTGGAATTGCTCCCAACATTTTCACAGCTCCACCATCCTCTGCAACAACCCAACTGTCATTACCGAAGAATGCTTTCGACCCCTCGGTCCTCACATTCCAGAATCCCATTTTTCAAGCTGACCCTCCTCATTATCCTCAATACACCTACTCTCAGCCACCATATGAGCTTACACCGGGACAGGACAAAACCCCTAAAGCCCCAGAACAGGATAAAATGGCAAAGAGAATGAGGATTCTTGAGCAAAGCTTGAAAAATATGCAAGGCTTGAGCGCGCAAAAGAGCGTCTCCTATACAGACTTGTGTATGTTCCCGCATGTACACTTGCCATCAGGATTCAAAATGCCAAAATTTGAAAAGTATGATGGGCACGACGACCCTATTGCTCACCTGAGGAAATACTACAATCAGTTACGGGGTGCTGGTGGCAAAGAAGAATTATTGATGGCATATTTCGGGGAAAGCTTGATTGGTATCGCTTCAGAGTGGTATGTGGATCAGGATGTCTCGCATTGGCATATATGGGATGATCTGGCCCGAGATTTTGTTCGACAATTTTAGTACAATATAGACATTGTGCCAGATAGGAACTCCTTGGCAAATCTAAAGAAAAAGCACTCAGAGAGTTTCCGCGAATATGCAATTAAGTGGCGTGAACAGGCTTCAAGGGTGAAGCCTCCAATGGATGAGGTAGAGATGGTCACTATCTTCCTACAGGCTCAGGAGGCAGATTATTTTCAAAATATGATGTTCGCTATGGGTAAGCCCTTCGCAGAGGCAATAAAAATCAGAGAGATGGTAGAGAATAAGCTAAAAACGGGCAGAATCTTGAGCCAGTCGGCCATAAGAGCAGCCTCCCAAGCCATCCAAGGCGGGTCTGGAGGAATGGCTAAAGGCAAAAAGAAAGAAGAAACAGTGATGGCAACGTCGGAAGGAAGAAGGTACCGGGCACCTAGACCGATGTTCTCAGAAAGAGCCCCTCAGCAATATTACCCTCACACAGATATGACTTATGCTCCTCCACCTTATGCGGTCATGAACGCCCAACCCTTCGGCCGACCGCAACCACAAGCTAACCTAAATCAACCTCCATTGCAAAGAAACCAGCTTCCTTACCAAAACTAGTATAATCCCTGACCACCACAAAATAATTTCCACCCTCGGGAACCATCTAGACGACCAAAGTTTACACCAATTGGTGAACCCTACTCCAATTTGTTCCCGAAGCTCGTCCAAATGAACTTATTACAGCCTATCCCCCAAAATAGGACGAACCCGGAATCTCTAGCCTATCAACGGGGTATCCATTGTGCCTATCATTTAGGAGTTGAAGGGCACAGTACTGACAACTGCTGGACACTGAAAAAAGCTATGGAAGATTTGATCGAACACGGGAAAATAGTATTAAGGGATGAAGATGCCTCGAATGTTGCCAATAACCCTTTGCCCGCTCATAACAACGGGCCGGTAATCGGTATGATATGCGAAGACCGGGAATTTGATCCGGCCCTGAAAGCCATAATTGCTATTGCTGATGCCGAAAGGAAGTCTATGGCAGCCCCAAAGTAGGAAAAAGGGGAGAAGAAGAATAAAGCTGTCAAAATTGAGCGTAAAAGGAAAACTGAGACAAAACCAGAGCTAGTACCTCCTAAACACGGGGTTTTGTACGTTCTGCGAGGTCGCCAAGAGAAGCCACTAGTTGTGAGCACTCCAAGGAAGTTTGAAAAAAAGAAGGGGACACAGATGTATGTGCCAAAATGGGCCTATGTGGTACGGGGGACAATTAAGCCATCTCGGCTGAACGAGCCAGTAGTTATTGGGCACGCACCACAGAATCCAATGACCGACCCCTCTGCAGTGCCGTGGAACTACCAACAAATAGTGGTCACATACAAAGGCAATGAAATTTCGGGTGAACTTCCAGGAACAGTCCCTGTCAAAAAATATTCAAATATGCAAGAGGTAAACAGTGCCACACAAAAGCACTTTCCATCTAAGAAGCCGGTGAGCGCTGAAGAAGCAGAGGCCTTCCTTCAGAAAATGAAAATGCTGGATTATGAAACAGTAGACCAATTGAGGAAGTGTCCTGAGCAAGTGTCATTGTTGGCACTGGTGACCAAATCTGCCGAACATTAGAAGATCCTTATGAAAACTCTGAACGAAGCATATGTGCCAATCGAGACTTCAGTGGAACAACTTGAAAAGATGGTAGAAAGATTTTTTGCCGTCAACCAACTCTCCTTCAGTAAAAATAATTTGCCTCCAGAAGGAGCTGCCCACAATAAAGCCTTGCACCTAACTCTCAAATGTGAAGGTTACTACGTTAAGCGGGTCATGGTGGACGGAGGTTCGGGGGTCGACATCTGCCCACTCTCCACTTTGCAAAGAATGGAGATAGGGACGGGAAGGATTCATCGAAATAATGTTTGCGTGAGAGCTTTCGATGGTGTTAAAAGAGATACCATCAGTGAAATTGATTTGATACTGACCAAAGGCCCGGTAGATTTCGAGGTGACTTTCCAAGTGTTAGACATGGATACATCTTAGAATTTTCTTTTGGGAAGGCCTTGGATCCATGCTGCGGGAGCATTGCCCTCTACCCTCCAACAGATGGTGAAATTTGAGCATGAAGATCAGGAGATTGTGGTCCACGGGGAAGGTGAGCAGTCCATATATCGTGTCCCATCTATCCCATGCCTGGAGGCGAGGGAGGGAAGTGAGCATAATGTTTATCAAGCCTTTGAAATTGTGGTAGCTGATCAGTATGAGGAAAGACATCCATGCCCCCAGACTTTCTTATCTAATGCTTCGATCATGGTAGCCAAAGAAATGATTAGACATGGTTTCAAACCAGGAAAAGGGTTGGGAAAAGCTTTGCAAGGAATATCCGAGCCAGTAATGCTACCCGCAGCAGAAAAGTATTTTGGGATAGGCTTCCACCCTTCCCCAGATGATGAGAAATGGGCCGAAGAAAGAAAGAAAGAAGGATGGGTTCTACCATAGCCAATGCCACATCTGTATGAGACCTTTGTCAAACCTAAGTATGGCGAAGAAGAAGACGATGAGGTCTTCACGGATGAGGAAGTAGAAGATATCTGCAGAGCTATGCAGAAAATGCTTTATGAAACCCACATGGTCGAGTTAGGGGAAGGGACTAGCACCGCTGAGGTGCTCTACATGGGACCAGACGCTAAACATCAAAATTGGAAGGCCACGCCATTCCCGATCAGGCGGGATTCCCAGTAGACTAGCCTTGTCACTTTTTCTGCATCTCGAGTTGTTTCAGGGTGTAACTCAGATGTTTCTTTTAGTTTCTTATTTTTGAATTCATGAAAGTAAACCCTGTTATCTTTCCAAATTCCAAGAAATGAAATCAATATTTCATCGTTCATTTTCTCTTTATTCTTTCTGATTGTTGTTATTTTTCCTTTTTCATTTTTCTTTTCAGTTATAATAATGTAGCTTTAAATAACATGACATGCTTGGGGACTTCATGCCATTCTCAAATACGCTGCATAACTATGAAATAATGAATCAAGAACCGGAATATGACGAAGAAGAGGCTTTTAGGGAAATCAATCGAGAATTGGAACAATTTGAGAACAAACCTAAGCCAAATCTGAATGACACTAAACCGGTTAATTTGGGAACTGCCGAAGAAATAAGGGAAACCAAAATAAGCATTCACACAGATGAGAAAACTTAAGATGCAATAATCCAACTCCTATTTGAGTTTAAAGATGTGTTTGCTTGGTCGTATGACGACATGCCAGGACTGAGTGTGGATCTAGTTGTGCACAAATTGCCAATTTACCCCGATTGTCCTTCAGTGCAACAAAAGCAAAGAAAGTTTAAAATTGATATCAATGATAAGATCAAAGAAGAAATCACAAAACAACTGAAAGCAGGGGTAATCCGAGTGGTCTGATATAATACATGGTTAGCCAATGTGGTTCCTGCGCCAAAGAAAGATGGGAAGACCCAGGTGTGTGTGGACTATCGAGACTTGAATAAGGCAAGTCCCAAAGACAATTTCCCTTTGCCTAACATCCACATCCTTGTTGATAAATGTGCCAAACATGAAATACAGTCCTTCGTGGATTGTTACGCAGGATATCACCAGGTGTTGATGGATGAAGAAGACGCCAAGAAGATAGCTTTCACTACACCCTGGGGTACCTACTGTTATTGGGTCATGCCATTTGGGTTAAAGAATGCCGATGCAACTTATATGAGAGCAATGACTACCAATTTTGATGACATAATACATCAAGAGATAGAGGTGTATGTGGATGATGTAATCATCAAGTCCCAAACTCAGAGTGACCACGTTCGAGATTTGAGAAAGTTCTTTGAACGGCTACGCAAGTATGATTTGCAGCTGAATCCGGCCAAATGTGCATTCGGAGTCCCATCGGGCAATCTCTTGGGTTTCATAGTCAGTAGGAGAGGTATTGAATTAGATCCAACGAAGATAAAAGCAATTCAAGATCTGCCTCCTCCGAGAACTAAGAAAGAGGTGATGAGTTTATTGGGCAGGTTAAATTATATTAGTCGGTTCATTGCTCAATTGACTACCACTTGTGAGCCCATATTCAAACTATTGAAGAAAGATGCAGCAATCAAATGGACAACTGAATGTCAAGAGGCCTTCGACAAGATCAAGGAATATCTATCAAATCCTCCATTGTTGGTCCCACCTGAGTCAGGGCGACCTCTCTTCTTGTATCTGACGGTGTTGGAAAATTCTTTTGGCTGTGTCCTGGGGTAGAATGATATAACTGGCAAGATAGAGCAGACGATTTACTATCTGAGTAAGAAGTTTACCAGCTACGAGGCCAAATATACTTTGTTGGAGAGAACGTGTTGTGCTCTGACGTGGGTCCCTCAGAAGTTGAGATACTATCTTCAAGCCCACACTACCTACCTCATAACCAGATTGGATCCTTTAAAGTACATATTCTAGAAACCGATGCCCACTGGGAGACTGGCAAAATGGAAAATCTTGCTCACTGAATTTGACATAGTCTATGTCACTCGAACGGCAATGAAAGCCAAGGCATTGACAGATCATTTGGTAGAAAACCCGGTTGATGAGGAATACCAACCATTGAGCACATACTTCCCAGATGAAGAGGTAAATTCAGTAGAAGTGATTTCAGAAGACACTCATGCTTGGAAAATGTACTTTGACGGAGCGGTAAATGCAAGAGGTATAGGCATTGGGGCGATCTTGATATCACCTAATGGTCAGCACTATCCAGCTACAGCTAGTCTCCGATTCTTCTACACAAACAATACAGCTGAATATGAAGCCTGCATCATGGGCATGAATATGGCCATTGACCAAGATGTTAAAGATTTATTGATCATGGGGGACTCCGATTTGATTATCTAGCAAGCACAGGGAGAGTGGGAGACTCGAGATGTTATGCTCATTCCATATTGGCAATATGTGGAAGATCTCACCAAATGCTTCAAGTCAATAGAGTTCAGGTACATTTCTCGATGTCACAATGAACTAGCTGATGCACTCGCCACTTTAGCTTCAATGCTTCCTTACCCAGGCAGTGCCCATATTTATCACTTGGAAATCCAAATCAAAGAAAGGTATGGTTATTGTAATGCAGTCGAGGTGGAACCCAACATTCAACCATGGTATCATGATATCAAAAGATTTCTAAAAACACAAGAATACCCCTAGCAAGCCACTGGAGATCAGAAGAGAACCATTAGACGGCATGCGAGTGGTTTCTTCTTAAGCGGTGATGTTTTTTATAAAAGGACCCCGGACCTCAACTTGCTAAGATGCGTTGATGCTGAGGAAGCCGGAAGAATTATGCATGAAGTGCACGTAGGGGTGTGCGGACCTCATATGAATGGATATGTTTTGGAAAAGAAAATCCTGTGAGCGGGATATTATTGGATAACCATGGAAAAGAACTGCTTCAGTTTTGTTCGGAAATGCCATCAATGCCAGGTGCACGGTGATTTGATTCATGCACCTCCAACTGCGCTTCATCCAATATCAGCACCTTGGCCGTTTGTTGCCTAGGGTATGGATGTCATTGGGCCGATCGAGCCGAAAGCTTCAAATGGGCATAGATTCATATTGGTTGCGAACGATTACTTCATAAAATGGGTTGAGGCCATCACTCTCAAGTCGATCACCAATAAAGCGGTGGTAGACTTTGTGCACTCTAATGTGCGGACCTTTTTTGGATTGAATAATGCATTAAAAAGTCAAAAATAAGTTTCCAGAAAAATACAAGAAATGCGGTCCAGAATGCGGTCGCATAATCAAAATGCGGACCGCATATCTGCCACATAGTGAGGCAGAATGTTGGTTAAAATTGAAGTAAGCTATGCGGTCGAAAATGCGGTCGTATAATCAAAATGCGGACCGCATAGTCGTCGCATATTCTCCTTTGAATTTTGTGAGTGTCAGTTCTGCGGTGCACTTTGCGACCGCAGAATATGAATGCGGACTGCATTCTTACCGTATACTGAGTTAGAATGTTTAATCTTTGGGGAGCATTTTGCGGTCCATTATGCGGACTGCACATTTACTCTGCGATCGCAAATGTGATTGCATATTTGACTCGGGGCTTCAATTTTCTAATTTTTAACCCGACCTCCCTATCGATATATTCGATATTATAGATCATTTTAAGCATATCTTCTGACTTTTAGAGAGAGAGATTCATAAAACATTGAAGAAAATTAATAGAGAGAGAGAGATTCCTAGAGGTGGAAAGTGTCTCCCATCAAATTCTGCTTGAGCCTTGATAAAACATTGAAGAAAATTAAGTGAAGACACCTAAAGTTTCATTCCCAAGAGGTAAGATTCATAACCTCAGCTCTTATTTCTACACTTAGATATATAGGGCCAGTAGAGAAGTAATTCAAGAGTATAAGAATGATGTTCTCTACATGCATGTCAAACCATAGGATATTGGAAGGTAGAAAACTAAAAAGAAGGCTATTGGGGGTATAAAATGATAGAAATACCTCACAAAAAGGGGCTAAGATCACAATGCACCTTTAGTGTTTGATGATATGCTCGAACCAAGCTAGAACTTCAGTTTCGTCTCTAATTCTCGGTTAAATTTGTAATTCTTACAAAATAGATCGAAGTGCTAAAGAGTTCCGGGATTTTGTAAAGATTAAGGAAAGCAATATTGAGGTATGTATGGTTAAAACACCCTTTTATTAGAAATTGAGCTCCGTTGTCATTCACGAAAGTATGGTAAGAGTTGAATTGGCTAGTTTATTGATTGTTACTACGCATTAATTGATTTGCATATATCTATACATATTCGTGAAGGATGTGCCTCAATGTGAATAATATACCAATCTTGATAATTAGATAATGATGAAAGGAACAATTATGTATTGAAATACTTGGGCTATACGCCAACATTGAAACAAAGAATTATTCATGCTAGCTATGTGCTCACTACCTGTGATTGCAACTTGAATTATCTTTGATATATGTGTCTATGATCACAACTTGTAAAAAGAATGTTGGAAAGGGAAAACGATGTGGTGATGGTGGCCATGAGTGCCCAGGAATTGTTATGATATGTGTGAAATAAAGATTTGAAGGTGTTGACTAATGAGAATGGAGTAATGCCTCCAATGAGGTGACCTAGCCGATCGGGTCGTGATCGGACACCATGCCACACACATAGTGGTAATGTGCTGATATTGAATTCTGGATAAGGGAAATGAAATATTGATTGAAAGTAATGCCTCCAATGAGGTGACCTAGCCAGCCGAGTCGTGACCGGACTCTACTCAAGATGGCGGTGGTAATGAGAACAGTGGTGAACATGTGACAGAAATGCCCTAATCTATGTTGTGGAAATTGTATGAAAGATTATATGAATTGCTTCTTTGATTTGCCCATATTATTTGCTTGTATCTGTTTGATAGTTCTTTCTAGTAAAATGGTGTTTAGTTATACATACCAGTACAATTCAAATGTACTGACATCCCTTTTGTCGGGGCACTACATTCGTGTTATGATTGTAGGTGGATTTATAGCAGGCACTCCAGTCCATCGACAATAGCACCTTCTCCACTTTCTGTCAGCTGTATGGGTGAGCCCCTTTCCCCTCAGGGCCCTGCGTGGCTTATGCCACTGTTCTTCCCGGAGTCTTATTTTTTTGTATTTGTGTAAGGTATAGCCGGAGCCTTGTTGCTGGCATTTCTGTATTATTCTTCAGTTATATTTAGAGGCTCCACAGATAGGTTGTGGGTAGTGTCGGGTATTGGAAATTAAAATAGAAATATTGATGTTTGGCATTGATGTATATAACTTGTAATACCCTTAAAGTGGCGAAATGAAGTTCCTAATGAAAATGCAATGGAAATCGTTAATTATATGTTGATAGAATTTGGTTAATGGAGTCTATCCCTTATTTAATTAAGAGTTGGGTTGGGTAGTATGTATGAAACCTTCCAGGCTTGCTCAGTCGGGTTTACTCGGTTGAGCGCCGGTCGCGCTCCTCGGATTTTGGGGCGTGACATCCAATCTCATTTGTCGCTTTGGTATTCCTTCCACTATCATTACCGACAATGAGGCAAACTTGAACAGTCATCTGATGGAAGAAGTATGTGAATAATTCAAGATAACACACAGAAACTCTACTCCTTATCGGCCAAAAGCCAATGGTGTCGTTGAAGCAGCAAATAAGAACATCAAGAAGATTTTGAGAAAGATGATTCAAAGCTCTAGGCAGTGGCATGAAAAGTTGCCTTTTTCATTACTCGGGTATCGTACCACAGTGCGTGCATCAATCAGAGCGACCCCGTACTTGTTGGTTTACGGAACTGTAGCAGTCATACCTGCAGAAGTAGAAATCCCTTCGCTTCACATAATTGTTGAAGCAGAAATTTAAGGACAGTGAGTGGGTTAAAAACCAGCTAGAGCAGTTGTCATTAATTGATGAAAAATGGATGGCCACAGTTTGCCACGGGCAGTTGTACCAACAAAGAATGGCCCGCGCCTATAACAAGAAAGTACGTCCCAGGAACTTGGAAATGGGACAGCTCGTGCTCAGGCGCATTCTCCCTCATCACCAGGAAGCAAAAGGAAAGTTCGCTCCTAATTAGAAAGGTCCATACATAATCCGGAAGATATTGCCAAGAGGAGCACTGCATCTGGGAGACGTCGAAGGAAATGATCCTGAAATACCAGTCAATGCAGACGCAGTCAAAAGGTATTATGTTTAGGCCTCCAGTTTTGATGAATTTTGTATAATTGAGATGACGGAGGCTTTCCTTCTCGCTACCCCAAACACTATCAATCCTCCGTAAACCCTTTTGAGTCTGTTCCGTTTCTTTGATTACCCTCTTTGGAACCCGGAGTACCAGCAAAAAAAAAACAAAAAACAAAAAAAACAAAGAAAAATCATTTGCCTGAACTATGTTTGACTTGATTCCGAAAGGATACATAGGCAGCCTCTCCCTGAGGTTCAGTCATACCAAAACAAAATCCCAATTTCCCCAAAATTGAAACTGGGGCAGATGATATTATGGTTCGGCCCTGAATTCGCCAAAATGGTTCCAAAGTTGTAGTTCCGCCCAAAATCCTTTTACCCAAAGACCTTGTCCAAGTCCTTCCGATCAATTGACAAAAGCAGGAAAGTAAAAAACATCATTGTTGGAATCTGATATAATTCAAATTGAGAGAAATATATGAGAAAGTCTTATTGGTGAAAGCCTTCAGGCACCATAAGGCGAAGGTGAGTAGAGAAAATGAAAATGAGAGAGTCCGTTTAGTGAAAACTCGCAAAGAGCACTATCGGGCGGTGGCGAGAAGAGAAATGAGAGAGGTCGATTGGCAAAAACCCGCAAAGGGCGCTGTCGGCCGAAAAGAAGACATCTCACCACGAAAAGAGTCCTGGCAAGGTTCTCTGATTTGAAATGCGGATCAATGGGTTCACGAGAAGCTGGAAAGTTTGTGTGGGTTGGGCGTTAGGTCCAGGAAGCATGTCATGTTCATTTGAAGCTAGCATGCACAGCCCAGATAAGTCCTTTTTTTCCCCCGAAAAGGACGCCTCTCTCTAAACTCATCTGCTTGCCTTTCGTATATTTCTTCTTTGAAGCCCTTTCGGTTTAACTCTGATTCCGGAATTACTGTAAAGAAAAGGTAGCAAAACTGGTTTTATAGGGCTTCGCCTGGCAAGAGCCAAAGAAAATGCCCAGCCTCAGCGAGTGCGTCAGTCCAATCCCGACTGACCATAGGGGTTGATGGTTTCGAAGCAAAGACATTGGAAAAGAAAGAAATTCAAAGACAAAGGTTTTAAGAACAAAATAAAGTGAAAAGGCTAGAGCCCACATGGGCGAGTCATAATGAAATCCTGAGAGTTGAAACCGGTCGGTTTGAAAAGAGATTCACCCTCAAAGCCAACAAGCAGCAAAGTTCTCAACGGAAAGGGTCCGAGATCAAGAAATTGGAATGATCAAGGCCACAAAACCAACCACCGCTTCAAACTAACAAATTGTTCTTTGTTGAAAACAGGTCTTATTCAGAGCAACCGTGCAAGAAGCAGGCTTAGCCCAAAAGAAATGAAATGTGCAAGCGATGAAATAGCTTTGCAGCAGGAAAACAACCAAAAAGGAAGTTTCCCCAAGATTCTTTCATGCGTTTTGCTAAATAAAAAAGGAAAAATATAAAAAGAAGAAGAAAAGAAGGAAAAAGAAGAAAAGAAAATGAAAATGAAAATCCCAAAAGAAAAACAAATCATAGTAGTATAGGAGCCTTTTCTTTCCAAATCCCTGCCAAAAAACCAAGGATCTCCCGGCCAAAAAAATCGAGGAGCCTTTTTTTTTCCAAATCCCGGCCAAAAAACCAAGGATCTCCCGGCTAGAAAACCAAGGAGCGTTTTCTTTCCAAATCCTGGCCAAAAATCCGAGGATCTCCCGGCCAAAAAAATCGAGGAGCTTTTTCTTTCCAAATCCCGGCCAAAAAACCGAGGATCTCCCGGCCAAAAAATCGAGGAGCTTTTTCTTTCCAAATCCCGGCCAAAAAACCGAGGATCTCCCGGCCAAAAAATCGAGGAGCTTTTTCTTTACAAATCCAGGCCAAAAAAATGAGGATCTCCCGGCCAAAAAACCGAGGAGCTTTTTCTTTCCAAATCCCGGCCAAAAAATCGAGGATCTCCCGGCCAAAAAACCGAGGAGCTTTTTCTTTCCAAATCCCGGCCAAAAAATCGAGGATCTCCCGGCCAAAAGACCGAGGAGCTATTTTTTCTCTTTCCAAATCCCGGCCAAAAAATCGAGGATCTCCCGACCAAAAAAACGAGGAGCTTTTTCTTTCCAAATTCCGACCGAAAAACCGAGGATATCCCGGCCAAAAAACTGAGGAGCCTTTTCTTTCCAAATCTCGGCCAAAAAATCGAGGATCTCCAGGCCAAAAACAGAGAAGCTTTTTCTTTCCAAATCCCGGCCAAAAAACCGAGGATCTTCCGGCCAAAAAACCGAGGAGCTTTTTCTTTCCAATTCCTGGCCAAAAAACCGAGGAGCTTTTTTTTCTTTCCAAATCCCGGCCAAAAAACCGAGGATCTCCCGACCAAAAAATGAGGAGCTTTTTCTTTCCAAATTCCGGTAAAAAAACCGAGGATCTCCCGGCCAAAAAACCGAGGAGCTTTTTTTTTCTTTCCAAATCCCGGCCAAAAAATTGAGGATCTCCCGGCCAAAAAATGAGGAGCTTTTTCTTTACAAATTCCGGCCGAAAAACCGAGGATCTCCCGACCAAAAAATCAAGGAGCTTTTTCTTTCCAAATCCCGGCCAAAAAATCGAGGATCTCCCAGCCAAAAAACCGAGGAGCTTTTTCTTTCTAAATCCCGGTCAAAAAACCGAGAATCTCCCAGCCAAAAAATCAAGGAGCTTTTTCTTTCCACATACCGGCCAAAAAACCGAGGATCTCCCGGCCAAAAAATCGAGGAGCTTTTTCTTTACAAATTCCGGCCGAAAAACCGAGGATCTCCCGGCCAAAAAATCAAGGAGCTTTTTCTTTCCAAATCTCGGCCAAAAAATCGAAGATCTCCCGGCCAAAAAATCGAGGAGCTTTTTCTTTCTAAATCCTGGCCAAAAAACCGAGGATCACCCGGGCAAAAAATCGAGGAGCTTTTTTTTTCCAAATACCGGCCAAAAAATCGAGGATCTCTCGGCCAAAAAACCGAGGAGCTTTTTCTTCCCAAATCCCGGCCAAAAATTGAGGATCTCCCGGCCAAAAAACCGAGGATCTTTTTCTTTCCAAATCCCGGCCAAAAAACCGAGGAGCCTTTTCTTCCCAAATCACGACCAAAAAACCGAGGATCTCCCTACACAATCCTGATTTGATTGCTTAGATATATGTCACAACTAACTCACAAAATTTTCCTAGTGAAAACCGGGGCAGAAAATTTCGTTCATTTGTTTGTTTTGGTATTTTAATCAGGCCGACCTCAAGACATAAGGTGCGAGGTGACCGATGAAATGAGTCTCAATCCAAAATCAAGAAAAGAAGAAAATAACAAAAAGAAATGAACTTAAATGTGAAGCAAGCGAGGGCGCGGATTGCTCAAAATTTGATTGAAATCACAAGCTCCGCCGATCCTATTGTGACCCAATGCTACATGAAGAAGTAAACACCTACAACTTGCAAGCATCAAGATTCAGATCGAAGTCCACAGCAAATCAGCTAAGACTCAAGATCAAGTTTCAAGAGAATTATAGATAGGAAACTTGTAACTCATAGTTGATAGGCATAGCTAGCTCAGTTTTGATTTTCCTTTTGGTGTGATAAGGAGGTTAGCAAGCAGTAGCAGCAGCAGCAGCAGCGAAATCACAGCTCCGGGTAGTCCCGGCCACCAGACCTTCCTGAACTACACTGACCTGATTCCTTTTTAGCCAAGGATATGTAGGCAACTTCCGAAGCAGGGTGCGGTCAACTCTCTCAAAAATGCTTCAAACGGAATATTCAAATGGTCAAAAATTGCTCGTATTTGCTCACTTATCTTTGCCCGAGAACTCTGCGTGTTCCCGAACAAAGAGGGGCAGCTGTGAGCATGTGAGTTTTGCCCTATATATGTATTATTCCAAAAAATTCAAACAAAATAATTTTTCTCTCATTATTTTACACTTTTGTGAATTTTGGGTTATTTTCGGTTAACTGTTTGTATTTTATCTATTCATTTTAATTCATATAAAAAATATAAAAAAATACGCATGCCATTTGCATTTAGGATCTAATTTCATGTTTTAGTATTATTTAGTGGTTAAGTTGTTTTTAGAACAAAATTTAAAGAAAATAACAAAATAGTCCCTTTTTGCATTTTTTATTTTAATTGTTGAATTTGTCTTGAATTTACTTTAAATAGGACTTAATCAATTTTTAGGAATTAATTAGCTTCATTTTGGAAATAAATTAGGTCTCTATTGTAATTCTGCGTTTTAATAAAATCAGAAAAAAATATAAATACAAAATGAAATACAAAAAAAATAAATAAAAGAAATAAAAAATGGAAACAAAAGCAATTAAAAGGGGCTTCCCTAATAATGCCTAATCGGGCCATTTAATTAGGCACTCTCCCCAGCCTAGACGGACTAAACAATACCCCCAGGCCACAACCCAATTTCCCATTTACCCGGTCCAGTTTCTCATTTACCAAAACGACCCCGTATTGAATCCCAATAGATCCTAGCCGTCTAGGTTAAGTTGATCTAACGGCAAGGAAGCCTAGGATCATTTGATGTTAAACGGTCGGAACCCCACCCCCATACCCCGTCTCATCTCTTCACTCACACCTGTCAAGAAACCCTAATCCCAGCCGCCCCCATATCCTTCGGTGAAACCCGCTGGCAGCGATGACAGTAGTTATGCCAATGACCACCAAAAATACACCACTAACTCCCCTCGTTCCCCTCTTTCCAACCATACCCTCATCTCCCCTCGAATCAACGCCAAACTCGTCAAATCTTAATTCAAATTTTTCCGGCCACTACATAACTTTTTCTGTTCACCATCAAAATTACACCATAGGACCGCCTCCTTGTCCTCTATCGAACCCCCAAGGCCCCACCCCTTGAATATGGCCAGAACTTCTCGAATATCGATTTAAAGTTTTCCAGCCAAAACCCTAAGTGCTCCGAATTACTCCAAATTGGTACCATACGATCCCCTCCTCTTCCTCATGATGCTTCTATCATTGTTGGTGCTCAAATATCACCGGAGAACCCTAATTTGGAATCTGGAAATGAGAGGCTAAATCAGTGAGTTTTTCAAGTTTTCCTTTTTCTTTATTTAATTTCTTTCTGTTAGTTTAATGTTCGTTTAGTTTATTTTTGGTTCCATTTTGAGTCTAATTTGTGCTTGATTTTCCTTTTATTGCTTGTGTAGTTTAGTTTGATTTGATTCTTGATTCCAGTTTAGTAAATCGTTTCTTTTAGTTTAATAGATAATTATGTTAGTTTAATTGTGATTATGATCTTTCTGTCGATTTGGTAGAATTTGTTTTTATTTGCTTCAGCATTACTCTTATAGGAATAATTGATCTCCTGATATTCTTGTTTTACTTCAATCTTGGTTCAATTAGTTAAGTCTTAGTTTATTAGTCTTAGCTTGAATTAGGATTAGTCTTCAGTATGTTGATAATTTAGAGATTAGGGATTTGTTTGGTTGTAGCTGCGATTTAGTTTAAACTCAAGGGTAAAATAGGTAGTTCAAGGGTAGGGAATTTAGAATGAACTTCCTAAGAGCTTCTAGATGGGGACTTTTAGGTAAATTGCAAAAGATAAGTGTAGTTACTTGGAAAACAAGTTAAAAATAAGGGACTAAAGCTGAAAATGAATAAGGACTAAAAAGAAAACTGAAAATCTGATAGGCTTCATTTTTTGCCTATAAAAGGCATGCACCTTGCGTTGATTAAGAAGTTTGAAACCCCAAAAATTCCCCCAAAAAAGCTCTCCCTAGTTTTCAGATCTAGTTTTGAAATTCAGCATTCAAAAACCAAAAACAAATAGAAAATACAATAAAAAAATCCAAAAACAACACTGTTTCTTTGCCTTCCTTAGGTTATTTTCCAAATTCCAGCCTTAATTCAGTCTTCTAGTTCATTTCAAAACCAAAAATAGTTCGAATTCTATGTTTGTGTTCAATGTTTGAAGTCTGAAAGTATTTGGAGTCATTTGCACACTGTTTGTTAGTTAATTAGGGTCAATTGAGGGTTATTCATTGGGTATATTGATTCCCTGGGTATTTCTGGCTATCTAGTGTTGTTATGGGCTGATTTATTGAGTTTGCTTGGTTTTTCCACTCATTTCTGAACTACTGAATCTGTGTTGGGCTGTTATTACTAGCTCATTAACTGTTGTTGGGGTTTTAAATTTGTTTCTGAGTTGCTGCTGAAGTTGTTACTGCTGCTAACCTCTCCTTTTTCTATTTTAATTCAAATTCCAGGTACACGTTTATGAACTCACCTTGATGTAGCTGTGAAGTGAAGTTGAAATGAAAATATTGCCAAATCTAGGCTCATTTGAAAGTTGTTTGTCGTTTACAATTCAATAGATGATTAGTTGAATAAATTTGATAGATGTTAGTTAGTAGTTTTGAGTCGTATGAGTAATAGATACATTTGGACTATTTTGGACTTTTAAACTCTGTATTTGTTAAGTTGTTTCAGAACAATAGCATAACATAATTAGTTTTTCTTCAATTTTGAAACCAATTGTAATTCAAGCATAAAATCAGTAGTTTAGTGTAATACATGTTCAATTATGGATGCTAATATGCTTTTAAAATTAGTATGAATATTCCGTTAATCAGTTGTTTCATTTAGATAGTGTAGAGTAATTTCACTAGTTTTGGTTTAATTGAATCAGAATCATTTTTTTGATTTAAAATCCAGGCTCTATAGCCTATTCCTAGGACATTTGGGCCTCAAGACGTCTGATACGCGGGCCCAGGTCCAGTGCTAATGTCCTTCACATTTGGACTTGGGCCAAGGCCTTGACTAGCGACATATTAGTTGGGCTCATCTTGGAAGCCCAATGGGTGGCTTTGATACAGAATCAGCATTTGGTTTATTGCAGTTCAATAACGAATTAATTAGGACTTGCTCTTTTGTTATTAGAGGCATTAACATAGAAAATCATAGATTGCTTTAGGCTTGCCTTTTAATAATAAAACGAGGTGAGCCTCGCTAAACAAAACAAACAAATTGTGGGGCCTTCAATAAATGGCTATACTAAAATACTTAGACTTCGGGATGGGCCGTTTAGCGGATTACACGGCCTTCCCCAAAGATAATAACCCGTTAGTCGCTTTAGGTGCATTTTTAATAATCTTACCTTCTTAAATACGGGTGCACATGTATGTGACCCAAATCCAAATCTCAACGGAGTTGGAATGTGTCAAAAACCACAGGTGCATTTATGTGACGTGGTTCGAGACGTGTTCTCACAATGTTGTAATTCTCTTTAAAATAATTATAAAAGTAGTTTACGGTTAAAAAGCACATAAGCTGGAACATGTTTTGAAATCAGATAAATCCAAATATAATAGTTGAGCGACCGTGCTAGATCCACGAAACCCGGAATGCCTAACACTTTCTCCCGGGTTAACAGAATTCCTTACTCAAATTTCTGGTTTGCGAACTATTAACAGAGTCATATTTTCCTCGGTTCGGGATTCAACTGGTGACTTGGGACACCATTAATCTCCCAAGTGGCGACTCTGATTTCTTTATAATTAAATCCCATTCTGATTGTCCTTTAAGTGGAAAAACTCCTTTACGCCCTTGCGGGGGTGTAGTGAAAAAAGAGGTGTGACAGGGGGTACTTCCAACGTCCCCATTAGCCACTCAAATACTCTGTTGGGACAACCTACTATAACCGCCCACTTCATAGGAACACCTTCTGAGGTCCGCCCCCAGGTGTTCCCATTAGGAGCAGCTCCTAACATTTTCACTGCTCCACCATGCTCTGCTACAACACAACCTTCGTTGCCAAGGCCTGCTGTTAATCCTTCGGTCTTCACCTTCCAAAACCCTGTCTTTCAGGCGGATCCTCCTCAATATCCCACATATACTTAATCTCAGCCACCACCATATGAGCTTACACCAGGGCAAGATAAAACTCTCAAAGCTCCTGAAAAAGATGAGATGGCAAAAAGAATGAGGAGCCTTGAGCAGAGTTTAAAGAATATGCAAGGCTTGAGTGGGCAAAAAAGTGTTTCTTATACAGATCTATGCATGTTCCCTCATGTGCACTTGCCCTCAGGGTTTAAAATGCCAAAGTTCAAAAAGTATGATGGGTATGGCGATCCCATCGCTCACTTGAAAAAGTATTGTAATCAGCTGCGTGGGGCCGACAGCAAAGAAGATTTGTTGATGGCTTACTTCGGAGAGAGCTTAGTGGGCATTTCCTCATAATGGTACATGGACCAAGATGTCTCACGATGGCATATTTGGGATGATCTTTCCAGGGATTTTGTAAGGCAGTTTCAATATAACATTGACATCGCACCAGATCAGAATTCTTTGGCAAACTTGAAGAAGAAACCCTCAGAAAGCTTCAGAGAATATTCTATCAAATGGCGTAAACAAGCATCAAGGGTGAAACCTCCCATGGACAAAGTAGAAATGGTCACTGTCTTCCTCCTGGCCCAGGAAGCTGATTATTTCCAAAACATGATGTTGGCCATGGGCAAGCCCTTTGCAGAGGCTATCAAAATTGGTGAAATGGTAGAAAACAGATTAAAACGGGTAGGTCTTGAGTCAGTCGGCCATCAGAGCAACCTCCCAAGCCATCCAAGACGGGTCGGGAGGAATGGCCAGAGGTAAAAAGAAAGAGGAAACAGTTATGGCAGCATCAGGAGGAAGAAGATACCGGGCTCCTAGACCGGTGTTCTCTGAAAGAACCCCTCAACACTACTATCCTCATCCTAATATGGCTTATGCTCCCCCACCTTATGCGGTCATGAATGCTCAACCCTTTTCCAGACCGCAGCCACAGGCTAACAAAAATCAACCTCCATTCCAAAGAAACCAGCCTCCTCACCAAAAACACTATAATCCCTAACCTCCGCAGAATAAGTTCCGTCCTCGGGAACCACCCAGAAGACCAAACTTTACACCCATCGGTGAACCATATTCCAGTCTGTTCCCGAAGCTTGTCCAGATGAATTTGCTGCAACCCATACCCCAAAACAGGCAAAACCCAAAATCACCATCCTATCAGCGGGGCGTCCGATGTGCTTATAACTCAGGAGCTGAGGGGAATGGAACATACAACTGTTGGACGTTGAAAAAGGCCGTGTAAGATTTTATAGAACAGGGGAAGATAGTGTTGAGGGACGAAGAAGCCCCAAATTTGACTAACAATCCGTTGCCCGCTCACAATAACGGACCGGTAATCGGGATGATTTGTGAAGACATGGAGTTTGATCCAGCCTTAAAAGCCATAATTGCTATCGCCGATGTAGAAAGGAAGCCCAAGGTAGCCCTGAAGCAAGAAAAAGAGGAGAAAAAGAATAAAATTGTCAAGATTGAACCTAAAAAGAAGGCTGAAACAAAAGCAGAGACGGTGCCTCCTAAAAATGGAATTCTCTATATTCCGCATGGTCGCCAAGAAAAACCACTGGTTGTCAGCGCTCCGAAGAAGTTTGAAGTTAAAAAGGGAATGCAGATGTATGTACCAAAAGGAGCTTATGTGGTACGGGGGACAATTAAACTGCCTTGGCTGAATGAGATAGTGGTTATTGGATGCGTACCACAGAAGCCAATGACAGACCCTTCTGCGATACCCTGGAACTATCAGCAGACAGTGCTCACATACAAGGGCAAAGAAATCTCGGGAGAACTTCCAGGAAAGACCTCTGTTGAGAAATATTCAAATGTACATGAGGTAAATAATGCCACACGAAAGCGCTTCCCATCCAAGAAGCCTGTCAGTACTAAGGAAGCAGAGGCTTTTTTCCAAAAAAATGAAGATGCCTGATTATGAGACCGCGGATCAATTGAGGAAAAATCCTCAACAAGTGTCGTTGCTGTCACTAGTGTCGAAATCCTCCAAATATCAGAAGATCTTAATGAAAACTCTGAATGAGGCGTATGTGCCAATTGAAACATCAGTCGACCAGCTTGAAAGAATGGCAGAAAGATTCTTCGCCATTAATCAACTCTCCTTTAGTAAAAATGACTTGCCTACAGAGGGAGCGACTCATAACAAAGCCTTACATCTGACTGCCAAGTGTGAAGGTTACTATGTCAAGCGAGTCATGGTGGATGAAGGCTCGGGTGTTGACATCTACCCACTCTCCACACTGCAAAGAATGGAAATCAGGACCGAAAGGATTCGTCCCAATAACATTTGTGTGAGTTCCTTTGAGGGCGTTAAGAGGGATACCATCGGAGAAATAGATCTGATATTAACTATAGGCCTGGTGGATTTCGAGGTGAATTTCTAGGTGTTGGACATGGATACATCTTACAAATTTCTTCTATGAAGGCCCTGGATCCATGCTGTGGGAGCTGTTGCCTCCACCCTCCACCAAATGGTGAAATTCGAGTATGAAGATCAGGAAATTGTGGTCCACGGAGAAGACGAGCAGTCCATTTATCGAGACCCATCTATCCCATGTTTGGAGGCTAGAGAAGGAAGTGAGCATATTGTTTACCAAGCCTTTCAAATTGTGTTGGCAGATCAGTACGAGGAAGGAGACACGTGCCCCCCAACCTTTCTTGTCCAATGCCTCGATTATGGTGGCAAAGGAGATGACCAGACATGGTTTCAAGCCGGGAAAAGGCCTTGGAAAGTCTCTGCAGGGCATATATGAAAATTCTTCAGGATAGGTTTCCACCCTAACCCAGATGATGAAAAATGGGCAGATGAAAGAAAGAAAGAGGGATGGGTCCTGCCACAACCATTGTCACTTCTCTATGATACTTTTGTCAAGCCTACGTATGGTGAAGAGGAAGACGATGAGGTATTCACGGTTGAAGAAATCGAAGATATATGTGGAGCTATGAGACAAGTACTCGATGAGACCCACATCGTTCAGCCAGGGGAGGGCACTAGCACCGCTGAGGTGCTATACATCGGACAAGATGCTAAACTCCAAAACTGGAAGGCTACGCCATTCCTGATCAGGCAGGAGTCCTGGTAGACTCGCCCTGCCACTTTTTCTGCATCCCGAGTTATTTCAGGGTGTAACTTGGATGTTTCATTTACTTTCTTGTCTTTAAATTCCTGAATGTAAACCCCTGTTATCTTTCCAAATTCCAAGAAATAAAATCAATATTTCATCGTTCATTTTCTCTTTATTTTTCTGATTTTTGGTTATTTTCCTTTTTCATTTCTCTTTTCAGTTATAATAATGCGGCTTTGAATAACATGACATGATTGCGGACTCCATGCCCAGACCCAAACATGCAGTCTAATTGTGAAATAATGAACCAAGAACCGGAATATGATGAAGAAAAGGCTTTTAGGGAAATAAATCGAGAACCGGAATAATTTGAGAACAAACCAAAGCTAAATTTGAATGACACTGAACCGGTAAAATTAGGAATAGCCGAAGAAATCCGGGAAACCAAAATAAGCATTCACACAGATGAGAAAACTCGAGATGCAATAATCCAACTCCTGTTTGAGTTTAAAGATGCGTTTACTTGGTCGTATGATGACATGCCGGGATTGAGCGTTGATCTAGTGGTGCATAAATTGTCAATTTATCCTGATTGTCCTCCAGTTCAGTAAAAGCAAAGAAAGTTTAAGACTAATATCAGTGATAAGATCAAAGAAGAAATCACAAAATAGCTGAAAGCGGGGGTAATCGGAGTGGTCCGATATACCACATGGTTGGCCAACATAGTTCCAGTGCCAAAGAAAGATGGGAAAACCCGGGTGTGTGTGGACTACCGAGATTTGAATAGGGCAAGTCTCAAAAGACAATTTCCCTTTGCCTGACATCCACATCCTTGTTGATAACTGCACCAAGCATGTGATACAGTCCTTTGTGGATTGTTACGCAGGATATCACCAGGTGTTGCTGGATGAAGAAGATGCCGATAAGACATCCTTCACCACACCCTGGGGTATATACTATTATCGGGTTATGCCATTTGGGCTGAAGAACACCGGTGCAACTTTATATGAGAGCCATGACTGCCATCTTTCATGATATGATGCATCAGGAGATAGAAGTATATATGGACGACGTGATCATCAAGTCCCAAACTCAGAGTCATGACCACGTTCGAGATTTGAGAAAGTTCTTTGAACGATTGCGCAAGTATGATTTGAAGCTGAATCCGGCTAAATGCACCTTCGGAGTCTCATCAGGCAATCTCCTGGGTTTCATAGTCAGCAGGAGAGGTATCTAGTTTGATCCAACAAATATAAAGTCTATTCGAGATCTACCTCCTCCGAGAACTTAGAAAGACATGATAAGCTTATTGGGCAGGTTAAACTATATCAGTCGGTTCATTGCTCAACTGACTACTACATGTGAGCCCATATTCAAACTATTGAAGAAAGATGCAGCAATCAAATAGACATCCGAATATCAAGAGGCCTTCGACAAGGTCAAGGAATATCTGTCAACTCCTCCAGTCTTGGTCCCATCGGAGCCAGGGAGACCTCTCTTCTTGTATCTGACGATTTTAGAAAATTCTTTTGGCTGTGTCCTCGGGCAACATGATATAACCGGGAAAATAGAGCAGGCAATATATTACTTGAGCAAGAAGTTAACCAGTTATGAAGCTAAATACACTCTGTTGGAGAGAACGTGCTATGCTTTGACGTGGGTCGCTCAAAAGTTGAGACATTATCTTCAAGCCCACACTACCTACCACTTAATCAGGTTTGATCCTTTAAAGTACATATTCCAGAAACCGATGCCCACTGGGAGACTGGCAAAATGGCAAATCTTGCTCACTGAATTTGACATAGTCTATGTTACTCGCACGGTAATGAAAGATCAGGCGTTGGCAGATCACTTGGCTGAAAACCTGGTGGATGAGGAATACCAACCATTGAGTACATACTTCCCAGATGAGGAGGTAAATTCAGTAGAAGCAATCTCGGAGGACACCCGTGCCTGGAAAATGTTCTTTGACAGAGCAGTAAATGCTAGAGGTGTAGGAATTGGGGCAATCTTAATCTCACCCACTGGTCAACATTACCCAGCCACAGCTAGGCTCCGATTCTTCTGCACAAACAATACTGCTGAGTATGAAGCCTGCATCATGGGCATGAATATGGAAATCGACCAAGATGTTGAAGATTTATTGATCACGGGGGATTCTGATTTGATTATCCGACAGGTCCAGGGAGAGTGGGAGACCCTAGATGTTAAGCTCATTCCCTATCGACAACATGTGGAAGATCTCATCAAACAGTTCAAGTCGATAGAATTCAGGTACATTCCTCGGTGTCACTATGAACTAGCTGATGCACTTGCCACTCTAGCTTCGATACTACCTTACCCAGGCAATACCCATATTGATCTGCTGGAAATTCAAATCAAAGAAAAGCATGGTTATTATAATGCGGTCAAGGCAAAACCCAACACCCAGCTATGGTATCATGATATCAAGAGATTTTTGGAAACACAAGAATACCCCGATCAAGCCACTGGAGATCAAAAGAGAACCATTAGACGACCTGCGAGTGGTATCTTCTTAAGTGGGGATGTCTTGTATAAAAGGACCCCGGACCTCAATTTGCTAATATGTGTTGATGCCGAGGAAAACGGAAGAATTATGCATAAGGTACATGCAAGGGTGTGTGGACCTCATATGAATGGGTATGTTTTGGCAAAGAAAAACCTGCGAGCGGGGTATTACTAGATAACCATGGAAAAGGATTGCTTCAGCTTTGTTCAAAAATTCTACCAATGCCAGGTGCATGGTGATTTGATTCATTCACCTTCAACAGAGCTTCATCCGATGTCAGCACCTTGGCCATTCGTTGCTTGGGGCATGGATGTCATTGGGCTAATCGAGCCAAAAGATTCAAACAGACATAGATTCATATTGGTTGCAATTGATTACTTCACGAAATGGGTTGAGGCCATCACACTCAAGTCAGTTACCAAAAAAGTTATGGCAGAGTTCGTGCACTCCAATCTCATTTTCCGTTTTGGCATTCCTGCAACTATCATTACCGACAATGCCGCAAACTTGAAAATTCGTCTGATGGGAGAGGTATGTGAACAATTCAAGATAACACAAAGAAACTCCACTCCTTATCGGCCTGAAGCCAATGGTGTCGTCGAAGCAGCAAATAAGAACATCAAGAAGATTATGAGAAAGATAATTCAAAGCTCCAGGCAATGGCATGAAAAGCTGCCTTTTGCATTACTTAGATATCGCACCACAGTGTGTACATCGATCGGAGCAACCCCATAATTGTTGGTTTACAGAATTGAGGCTGTCATACCTATAGAAGTAGAAATCCCTTCGCTCTGGATAATTGTCGAAAGAGAAATTGAGGATAGTGAATGGGTCAAGAGTCGGCTGGAACAACTGACATTAATTGATGAAAAATTAATGGCCGCAGTTTGTCACGGGCAGTTGTACCAACAAAGAATGGCCTGCGCTTATAACAAGAAAGTGCATCAGCAGTTGCGTCAAACCAATCCCTACTGGCCATGGTGGTTGATGCTTTCGAAACAAAGACATTGGAAATGAAAGGAAGTCAAAGGCAAAGTACCTAAGAGCAAAATAAAGTGAAAAGACCAGAGCCCACACGGGCGAGTTATCATGAAGTCCTAAAGTTGAGTTCTATCAGTTTGAAAAGAGATTCCCCCTCAAGATCAGCATGCTACAAAGTTCTCAACGGAAATGGGGCCGGGATCAAGCAATGGAGATGATCAAGGCAACAAACCCAAACACCGTTTCAAACTAAAAAATTGTTCTTTGTTGAAAGTTAAAACATAAGTAATTCAAGAAATCAAGCAAGAAGCAGGTGCAACCCAAAAGAGAAAAGGAATCTGCAAGCGCTGAAACATCTTTACAACAGGGAATCAACAAAAAAGGAAGTTTCTCCCCTAATTCTTTCATGCGTTTTGCTAAATAAAAGGGAAAATATAAAAAGAAGAAGAAAAGAAGAAGAATGAAGAAAAGAAATGAAAATGAAAATCCCGGCATAACCCACGGATCACCCTGGCATTACCCAAGGAGCTTTTTCTTTCCAATCCCAGCATAACCCGCGAATCTCCCTAGAATAACCCAAGGAGCTTTTTTCTTTCCAATCCCAGCATAACCCATGGATCTCACTGGCATAACCCAAGGAGCTTTTTTCTTTCCAATCCCGACATAACCCAGATCTCCCTGGCATAACCCAAGGAGCTTTTTTCTTTCCAATCCTGGCATAACCCGCGGATCTCCCTGGAATAAACCAAGGAGCTTTTTTCTTTCCAATACCGGCATAACCCGCGGATCTCCCTGGCATTACCCAAGGAGCTTTTTTCTTTCCAATCCCGGCATAACCCGCGGATCTCCCTGTCATAACCCAAGGAGCCTTTTCTTTCCAATCCCGGCATAACTCGTGGATCTCCCTGGCATAACCCAAGGAGTTTTTTTCATTCCAATCCTGGCATAACCCGTGGATCTCCCTAGCAAATCTTAGGAGATTTTTTCTTTCCAATCACGGCATAACCCGTGAATCTCCCTGGCATAACCCAAGGAGGTTTTTTTTTCCCATCTCGGCATAACCCGCAGATCTACCTGCCATAACCCAAGGAGCTTTTTTATTTCCAATCCCAGCATAACCCGAGGATCTCCCTGGCATAACCCAAGGAGATTTTTTCTTTTCCATCCTGGCATAACCCAAGGAGCTTTTTTCTTTCCAATCCCAGCATAACCCATGGATCTCCCTGGCATAACCGAAGGAGCTTTTTTCTTTCCAATCCCGGCATAACACGGATCTCTCTGGCATAACCCAAGGAGCTTTTTTCTTTCCAATCCCAGCATAACCTGCAGATCTCCCTGGCATAACCCAAGGAGCTTTTTTCTTTCCAATCCCGGCATAACCCGCGGATCTCCCTGGCATAACCCAAGGAGCTTTTTTCTTTCCAATCCCAGCATAACCTGTGGATCTCCCTAGCATAACCTAAGGAGATTTTTTCTTTCCAATCCCGACATAACTCGCGGATCTACCTGCCATAACCCAAGGAGCCTTTTCTTTCCAATCCCGGCATAACCCGTGGATCTCCCTGGCATAACCGAAGGAGCTTTTTTTTTTCCAATCCTGGCATAACCCGTGGATCTCCCTAGCAAATCTTAGGAGATTTTTTCTTTCCAATCCCGTCATAACCTGCGGATCTCCCTTCCATAACCCAAGGAGCCTTTTCTTTCCAATCTCGCATAACTCGTGGATCTCCCTGGCATAACCCAAAGAGCTTTTTTCTTTCCAATCCTGGCATAACCCGTGGATCTCCCAAGCAAATCTTAGTAGATTTTTTCTTTCCAATCCTGGCATAACCCGCTGATCTCCCTAGTATAACCCAAGGAGCTTTTTTCTTTCCAATCCCGGCATAACCTGGGGATCTCCCTGGCATAACCCAAGGAGCTTTTTTCTTTCCAAATCCCGGCATAACCCATGGATATCCCTGGAATAAACCAAGGAGATTTTTTCTTTTCCATCCCGGCATAACCCGTAGATCTCCCTGGCATAACCCAAGGAGCTTTTTTTTTCTTTCCAATCCCAGCATAACCCGAGGATCTCCTTGGCATAACCCACGGAGCCTTTTTCATTTCCGTCCTGGAATAACCCAGGGACCTTTTTCTTTTCCGGCATAACTCGGTCATTTCCTAGCATAACCTGGATTCATTCACAAGGATACACAAGCCTGATTTGATCGCTTAGATATGTGTCACAACTAACTTATAAAATTTTTCTAGTGAAAATTGGGGCAGAAAATTTTGTTCGTTTGTTTGTTTTGGTATCTTAAGCAGGTTGACCTCAAGACATAGGGTGCGAGATGGCCGATAGAATGAGTCTCAACCCTGAATAAAGAAAAGAAGAAAAGAACAAAAAGATATGAACTCGAATGTTAAAGGGAACAAAGGCACGGATTGCTCAAAATCTGATTGAATTCACGAGCTCCGCCGATCCTATTTTGACCCAATGCTGTAGAAAGAAACAATAATTACAACTTGCGAGCATCAAGATTCAGATCGGGGTCCACAACAAAATCAGCTAAGACTCAAGATCAAGTTTCAAGAGAATTATATATAGGAATCTTATAACTCATAGTTGATAGGCATAGCTAGCTTACCTTTGACTTTCTTTTTAGTGTAATAAGGAGGTCAGCAAGCAGTAACAACAGCAACAGTAGCAACAGTAGTAAAACCTTGGACTGAAACTACTTGTTATCATCATAATTTGGGTTGATTGCCATGTTTAGGCTTCGTTCCAACTATGTGAATCCTTCAGGGATTGATATTACTGTATTAGCATATTGTTTGCATATCATTTGGTTCCAGTCCAAGGTTTTAAATACTGTTTGCGAAATCAGCCATACTCCTAAGTTTTGAAAACTCAAGTGATATTTTAAATAATAATTCGGGCTGAGAACTACTGTTTTATAAATGCCCAAGGGGCTTATGATGATTCCTGGACTGAGCATGGATCGGGCTGTGTGCAGCAGCACTGATTTGAAATAGTGGTACCAATTACACTCTATGATGTGACTTGAAACAGTGGTAACAATGGCCCTGTATGATGTAAATTGGTCAGGTAACAATGACTGACCGATCAGGTAACAATGACTGACCAGGAATTAATTGATGCCACGAGATGGCTTGATATTGCGCTTGGGTTGTAGGAGCCCCTTCGGAGTCTGTACACACCCCCAGTGAGCACCGTCGACAATAAATAAATATGGATGGCTCGGGCTATATGCCGCAGTGGGTACTAGAATGTACCATCATATGCGTCGCATTGCATTCATGCATTTGTTCATATTTGTTGTTTGTGATATTTCCTGTGATATCTATCTGCAGTTATGGTATTATCTGATCATTCCTAAAGAGGATAACTTTCAGAAAGTGGTAACAATGACACTGTATTATACATTTGGTCAGGTAACAATGACTGACCAGGAATGGCACCGTGCGGTTAGGTAACAATGGCTGACCATGAACGAGAATAAGGCCCGAGGGGCGAGGTTCTGTGTATAAAGACACTAATTGATTGAGATTATTTTTGCAACTATTGAAAAGATTATTTTCAAAAAAGGTTTAAAGTGAGCCAAGATATTTCCAAAGATTTCACAGTTTCACTGATTTCTAAAGGAGTTTTTACTATTTCTATAAAACATGATGATCTATTATACATGTTTTCTTACTGCTCAGTTATTATTTACCTTTATTACTCACTGTGTTGGAGTACTCACTTTACTCCCTGCACCTCGCGTGCAGTTGCAGGTATTGTTCACCCGGTAGCGGGTTAATAGCTTATTGAAGGTATTACTATTGAAGCTGAGCAAGGTGACCGCCTGCGTTCGCGGCACCGGACTTTTTCCTTTGATTCCAGATTCTATTTTGTATATTAGTGGCCCTATAGTTGTGTTCAGACTTATTTAGATCCTCGTGACTTGTGACACCCCGGTCGGGTTGTGTGGGATTGTAAATACTGGTTATTATTATCGTTAAGCTGTATTAATCTGTTCTCTTATGTTAAATAATTGTTAAAGAGAGACGGTTTGGGTTAGTTGGCTGGCCTAGTCTTCACGAGAGGTGCCATCACGATCGGGTTTGGAAATTGGGTCATGACATGGTAATTCTTCCCTCTTTCATTTTTCTTTTTTTATTACTTTTCCTATATTTTCTTGGTATTTACTTTCTAGTTTTCTTAGATTTCTTTTGTTAAGCTTAGTTTCTGTCCTTTTGTCTATTTCATTTCTTATTCAAGTTATGATTCAGGACTCAGTGATTCAATGTGTGATTGACTCTGTTTGCCTCCATGATTGCTTGTTTGATGAATGATGTCTTTTAGTTTGCTAATTTGAACCATTAGAGATTAACTTAGGATTTAAATTAGGTTTAGTTTAATTTTCGAAGTTTTTGATTTAAAAGAAGTATTGCTTGATTACTACTGAGGTGTTAGGGTTTTTTATTGATTAACCATAGTCAATTCTGACCAAGATAGAAGGGGGTTGGTTTTTGGTTAACATAAGTTAGTAATTCAGGGGTAAAAGGGGCTGGTTCTAGGTTAGTAATTCAGATTAGATTCAAGAGTAGTATAGGCTTTTAGATAAAAGGAATCTTGTAGTAACTGAAATAGAATTCTTTAGAAGCTTCTAGATAGGGTTTTAATTAGAGTTTTAAGAACTCAATAGTGTGACTTGAGCAACAAGCTAACAAATAAGGGACTAAACAGTTAAAATCTGAAAATAAAAGAGGGACTAATAGGAAAATAAAAATCTGAAGGAAACCTTAGGTTTTGCCTATAAAAAGGCATGCCTAGTGCCTTGTTTCAAAAGGAGGGGGAGATCTGAAAATTGGAATTTCAAAATAAAAAAAAAACAAAAACTGAAATGTGATAGTTTGATAGTTCCCTTTGTATCTTAGATCTTCAAAAACCCAAAAATAGCACAAAAACTCCAAAAAATACTATTCCATTGAAGTTTCCTTATTCTAGCTCATCTAAGATCCAGAATAACTTGAATTTTCCTGGTTTTGTTCAGTAATTAATGTTTAAAAGTTTTGGAGTCCTTTTCAAGTTGAATCTAGTTTGTTCGAGTGGGTTGTTTTGGTTATTTGCTGGATCTATTAGTTGCTGGGTTGATTTTCGGGTTTTGTGGTGTCATTTTAGTTCTAAAACTGCTCCTATTGTCGTTGTTGAACCCTGCTGTTAGTCATCTGCGACTGCTAACTCCTATTTCTTCTTATTGTGATCTAATACTCAGGTACATGTTCTGAAATTCATTAGCATGTAGATCTCCAGCTGAAAATGAAATGAAGTTGAAGCAGAATTTTGTTGTAGTTTTCGTTTGTTTCAATGCTTTTATTATAGTTTTAGGATAGATTTTCATTTGTAATTAAACAACACTGTTTTGGACTATGGAGGACTGTTAAACTAATTTGATTTCCTCTCGTGATCATATGAGTTTTGTATTTAGTAATGTTTATTTGAATAAGTTTGAAATTTAGAGTTTGTGTTACCATGTGTTAATTCGAAATCAGAGATTTAAATGAAAGGGGTTTAATTTGAAATCAGAAATTAGTTATGGTCTTATTTGTGATTTAAATGTTAGAGGTCATTTGAAGAAGTTGAGTATGTGTGATTAGTTAAGCTGAACTACAGGTGCTCCATTCCCATTTAGCATCATTGGTTATTAAATTTCAATTCTTCTTGTGGGATCCGTTAGTCTATTAGATTCATGTGAATAAGACGCATCAGCACTATTCGTATGTGAAATCATATCTCAAGCGTCCATTGTTAGTCATTCTCTTAAGTTCAAGTTCATGTTTCAGATGCATCAGAAATTAGGTCTTGAGGTTATCCTATAGATTGAATCGCTATTGACATCAGAACTGGTCGACGTAATAAATCAAATCTCAATCCGGTTATCAGCCATGCCTAGACTATCTAGGCTGTAGGTTTGGGCCTAATCTGGCCCAATTACACAACCACTGCTTTGAATATATACGGGCCCGCCTCAAACCATTCAATTTAGCTAGGCTGAGGGCCTGTGCAGACATGGCCCAAATCCCAATTTCTTTTACCTTTGTATTGGGTTTGTTTGGGGCCCAAAGCCCTGAACGTCTTGTTTAAGCAAAACTAAAATAATATTTCATGCCCATGGACTGTTTTAAGGCCCAACATGCTGAAAATCCCATTTTACTTGTTTAAATTGTGGACTTGAGGCCTGAGCCTCTTTGAATACTTGTAATAATAATTGATTTGTTAACTAATTAATTAGGCTTTTTAGAGACAAATTCAATAGAAAATAATAGTTTGCTCTATGATGGCCTTTAAAAAATAAAACGAGGTATGCTACGCCAAATGAAACCCATAAATTGTGTGGCCCTCTTTAAATGCTTGTATTAAAATACTTAGAATTCGCGACGTGCCATTTAGCAAATTTCACGGCCTCCCGTAAAGATAATTACATATTAGTTGATTTAGGCACGCTCTTAAATAATCTTACCTTCCTAAATATAGGTGTGCATGTCATGCAACCCAAATCCAAATCCCAAAACGTTGGATAAAATGAATCGAGGATCCGGGTGCATTTCATGTGACGTGATCCAAAAACATATTTTTAAACAACGTTCACTTTCTTAAAATTTTTAATTAAAAGCGATAAATAATTTTTTAAAATGCACTATAGGATAACATGTATAAAAAAAATTAGATTTTAGCCATTTATAATAATTTAAGCGATCGTGCTAGAACTACGGGATCCGGGGGTGCCTAACACCTTCCCTCGAGTCAACAGAATTCCTTATTCATAATTTATGGTTCGCAGACTCCAACTGGGAAGTCGAAATTTTCCTTGATTTGGGATTCAAGTTAAACCGGTGACTTGGGACACCAAAAGCCAATCCTATCCCAAGTGGCGACTCTAAAAATAAATAAATAATCCCATTTCGAATAATGTCACTTTAAATGGAAAAACTCACTTATACACTATCCTTAGGGGTGGTGAGTAAAAAGGAAGTGTGACACCTTGTTCTCCAGATGGGCACCTGATTGCCAAAACTTTGACTGTATTCCCTTGTTCTCCATGTGGGCGCCTGACATTACAACAAAATAGACAAAACAAAAGAAACTTTTCTGCCCTAGTTTTGTATCTGGGTGTATCTGTGAGTGTTAATCGAATCATTTTACCTAAAATCTCCAAGAATTTAAAAGCTAAATTCCATTATCGAGGAGGGTCCTGAAAATTTCAAATTGAAACTCATCTTAAGAGTGAAAACTTTAAAGCTAAACTATGTTTCCTATAGGTATAACTTACGCTAAATATTGTTATCTATGAAGGTCTTGAAATTTAACTAAATCAAGGAGGATCCTGAGAAATTTTCTTTTCTTATTTTAAAATTAAATCACATTATCCATGAGGGCCCTGAAAACCTAAAACTAAATCCCATTATCTAGGAGAGCCCTGAAGAGCCGCGAATGAAGTTACCTGAGCCATGCTCTCTTCCTGGAGGATCTGTGCTGAGCAAACAAAATTCCTTGCCCCTGAACCATGCTTTTCCTCATGGAGGGTTCCTACAAATAGAACAAATTTCTTTCCCCTTCTCAAACCTCCTTTGTGCTGACAAAATTTGGGCACGACACAAAAAATTCAGACTTCCAAGCTTTGTTTTGGACACAATTTTTGTCCCTGCTTCAAACAAAGAAAACTTGTGAGTTTATAAATATGGTGTTTGGTTTGTGGCCTTGACTTTGAGGGCGATTTCTTCTTCACTTCCAATGATAACTCTGGTTTTAACTCGAAAGACCTCGTTTGTTTACTGACTAACCATTTTCCCTGTCACCCTTATCACAAAATATACCTCCAATTCGTTCAAACCCAAGCCCTCTATCTGTTGCATTGTGCTCATGAATTGACATATACCGAACCTTTGTATTTCACATGAATCCCAATACACGTCAATTGCCACCCACTCAGTGTGCTTGTTGTTCTTCCCTGACATATGCTATTAGCCTGTACCTTGAGGTCTATTACTCATTCACTTGCCATGATAACTTTGATTTCCATTGGAAAACCTTGCTTGATATTGGTTAACCACTTTCTCAGTCAACCTTATCACAAAAAATACCTTTGATGCGTTCAAACCCAACACCCTCTATATGTTGCATTGTTCATGAATTGACATATACCGAACCTTCGTATTTCACATGAATCACAAAGCACGTTGATTGTTACCAACTCAGTGTGTATGCTGTTCTTTCCTGACTTATGCCACTTTGATGTGCTAGCCAGATCACATTTTGGGCAATTGAAAAGCTGGTGGCAAATGGTGAAGTCATTTCTCACTTGTTCTGACCAAACACACTCAGGAAGAGGAAGTAAACAAAACAAAAGGAATGGAGTAAAAGACAATGTAAAGAGATGATTGCTAACAAGAAAACTACAAAGTATAAATTTATCAGATATGGATACCAACTCTAGTGACCATGACATGCACCTTCGAATTAAGTGGCCTAATATGTCAAGGAAGTCTGATGTTCAACTCTTGTTATACCCCTAAATCGTGAAACTGGGAATCAATGCTCTGATTATCCAATCCACAATCCGTATTCGACTTGTAGTACCAACTCTAATGACCATGACATGCACCTTCAAGGGTTTCACTACAAGAAATATAGGCTACAACCACATTTAATTGACGACATTTATAACAAATGTCATTAAACAGTTACTTTTCTGACATTTAGAGAAATATGTGGTTGAATGAACGTCATTTAGCATGAAAAGTCATTAAATATTATGACATTTGATTCAAATGATGTATTTTTCACTATGTTTATCGACATTTGCAGCAAACAGTGGGAAATTTTATAGGCAGTTGAATTTAAATCGCTCATTCCTTTCTTTTTATTTTCCCTATCTCCAGCCCCCTTTTACAACCCTCCTCCTTTGAAACCCTATATTCTACGAGACAGCTGTTGAAATTGGCAAGTCCCACATCGGTGGGTTAGCCATTTTGGTAGAGATTTTTTCTTATAAAATGAGACCTAATGTTTAGGATTTAAATACACCTCTCATTTGTCTTCTTATCTTCTTAAGGAATTTGTATCTTCTCTCTTTAGTATTATTTCACTTGTATTTTTGAAGTGGAATAAAATATTGGTTGTGTCGGAGGAGTAGGCAAAATTGGCTGAACCTCGTAAATTCTGGTGTTCTTTTTATTGTTGCTTTATTGTCTTATTTATTATCTAGTGGTTGCCATATTTTGTGGTATAGTAGTTGTGAATCATTCACACTATATACATTTGGATTTCTCAATAATTGGTATCAGAGCCAAGGTACTGTCTAAGTATGCTCTGTGGTTGCAGCATAGTCTGATCTTCCACATCAGAAAAGATTTATCTTGGTAACTGAGTCAAGGTTCTGCCTGATTATGCTCTGTGGTTGCAGCTTAGTATGATCTTCCACACCAGAAAGGAAATAATCTTGATTTGTGTCGTCAGCTATTAAATAATATTTGTGTCAAAGATGGGAGACAATAAACAAGAAGAATCAACATCAAGTGTCAGCAATACGTCATCTTTGTCATCTTCGCTTATGACAAGAATTGTGTCAAATGCAAAATTTATGGAAGAAATTTTTGATAGGTCCAGACATTTCGGGACGTGGAAAGGCGAGGTTCTAGATGTACTTTTTCAACAAGGGTTGGATCTTTCCATTGAAGAAAAGAAACCAGATGTTATTAGAGAAAAAGTTTGGAAAATTGTCAATCGTGTTGCTTGCGGTACCATTCGGTCCTACCATGCTAGAGAGCATAAATATCCATGCACAAAGGAAACTTCTACAAGTAAATTATGGAAAGCACTGAAGGATAAATTTTTGAAGAAAAACTATCAATATAAATTGTACATGAAGAAGGGACTGGGAACACTTATGTTTCTGGTACCACGATGAATGAATATATCACCAGTTTCAATAAGTTGTCACAAATTTGCAAAATATGGATACAACTTTTGATGATGGTGACTTTGCCTTGATGTTGTTGGCGTCACTTCCTGATGAGTACGAGCACCTTGAAACTATTCTACTCCATGGAAATGATGAAGTTTCTCTCAGAGAAGTTTGTTCGGCTTTGTACAGTTATGAACAAAGAAAGGGAGAAAACAGAAGAGAGGAGAAGGAGAAGCACTGGTTGTGAGGGGTCGTCCTCAAAGTCAAAGAAGGGTTGTGAAGGGAAGATTCAAGTCAAGATCTAGACCGAGCAAAGACAAATGTGCCTTTTGTCGAGAAAAAGGGCACTGGAAGAAAGATTGTCCTAAGTTGAAGAATAAGGCCAAACACAATAATGGAAAGGCCATTATGGATTCAAATGTAGGTGATTGTGATGATTCAGACTTCTCATTAGTTACAATAGAGTCATCAACATCATTGGACATATAGTTGATGGACTCGGCTTGTAGCTATCATATGTGTCCCAACAGGGACTGGTTCGTGGAATTTCAAGAAGGAGAATATGGAGTCATCCACACAACGGATAATAACCCTCTTACCTCATATGGCATTGGTTCAATACGATTAAGGAACCATGATGGAATGATCAGAACATTAACAGATGTTCGATATGTACCAGATTTAAAGAAGAATCTCATCTCTATGGGAGCCCTAGAATCAAAAGGGTTCAAAATCATTGCAGAAAGTGGAGTGATGAGAGTATGCTCTGGTGCACTAGTGGTAATGAAGGCTAATCGGAAGAACAATAACATGTACCACTATCGTGGTAGTACAGTTATTTGGACAATAACAGTGATGTCTAGTAACGACAAAGAAGCAGAAGCAACAAGGCTATGGCACATGCGCTTGGGACATGCTTGAGGAAAATCCTTGAAGACTCTATCAGATCAAGGATTGTTAAAAGGGGTAAATACTTGCAACTTGGTGTGTTGCGAGCATTGTGTCAAAGGGAAACAGACAAGGGTTAAATTTGGTACAGCGATCAATAATACTAACGGCGTTTTGGATTATGTACACTTTGATGTTTAGGGTCCTTCCAAAACACCTTCATTGGGTGGGAAGAACTATTTTGTAACCTTTGTTGATGATTTTTCCCAAAGAGTGTGGGTGCATACAATGAAGAGCAAAGATGAAGTTTTGGGAATTTTTCACAAATGGAAGACGATGGTGGAGAATCAAACAGGCAGGAGGATCAGGTGTATTCGCACAAACAATGGAGGTGAATACAAAAATGATCATTTCAAAAGGTCTATGAAAAAGATGGCATCGTCCAACACTTCACTGTCAGACATACACCACAACAGAATGGAGTGGTAGAACGTATGAACCGGACCTTGCTGGAAAAGGTACAGTGTATGTTGTCCAATGCTGGCTTGGGCAAAGAATTTTAGGCTGAGGTAATTACATATGCATATCACCTCATTAATCGTCTACCATATGTTGCTACTGATGGCAAGACATCGTTTGAAAAATGGTATGGAAAGCCTGCTGTAGATTATGACTCTTTGCATGTGTTTGGCTCAACTGCATATTATCATGTGACAGAGTCAAAATTGGATCCAAGGGCAAAGAAGGCTATTTTTATGGGGATTACTTCTGGAGTCAAAGGATATCGCTTATGGTGTCCTATGACAAAGAAAGTAATATTCAGCAGGGATATTACCTTTGATGAATCTGCTATGGTAAATAAGGTAACAGAAGATACCAAACAAAATAAAGGTGCTTCTAAGCAGGTGGAGTTTGAGGGAAAATTTATTTTTCCTACGCAAGAAGCAGAGGAGGAAACAAATAAAGATTATCCTCTGGAAGGAGAGCCAGTAGAGGAGATTCCAACTCAGGAACCTCAACAACAACTTGAATCAATAGCAACCAGCAAGCCAAAAAGGACAATAACGAAACATGTTCGTCTCAAAGAGACGGTTACTTGTGCAACCTCAATTGTAGCTGATGATGTTCCTACCACTTATAAAGATGCAGCCCAAAGTTTAGAAGAAGATAAGTGGAGGATTTTCATGAATGATGAAATACAGTCCCTTCATCAGAATGAAAGAAAGAAATTGGGTGCAAATGGGTATTTAGAAAGAAAGAAGGATTTCCTAACCAAGAAGATGTTCGCTACAAAGCAAGATTGCTGGCCAAAGGATATGCCCAAAAGGACGGAATTGATTACAATGAAGTATTTTCTTCATTTGTAAAACATTCCTCCATTATAGTGATGTTGGCTTTGGTAGCACAGTTGGATTTGGAACTAGTTCAGATGGATGTAAAAACTGCATTTTTACATGGAAACTTGGAGGAGGAAATCTATATGACTCAGCCAGAAGGATTCAACGTTGCTGGAAAGGAAAATATGGTGTGCAAACTTGAAAAATCATTGTAGGGATTGAAACAATCTTCTAGACAATGGTACAAATAATTTGACAAGTTTATGTTGCGGCAAGGGTACAAGAGAACCAAATACGATCATTGTGTGTATTTGCGCAAGCTTGAAGACGGCTCCTTTATATCTTCTCCTATATGTTGATGATATATTGATAGCTTCCAAGAATTTGGAAGAAATTAATAAGTTGAAGATTAACTGAAGAAGGAGTTCGAGATGAAGGATCTGGGTGAGGCAAAGAAAATTCTTGGTATGGAGATAATAAGAGTTAGACATTCAAAGAAACTCTATTTATCTAAGAAAGAATATTTGAAAAGAGTACTACAACGTTTTGGCATAGATGAGAAAACTAAGCCAGTTAGTACTCCACTTGCTCCCCATTTTAAGCTAAGTACTATTATGTTGCCAAAAGATGTAGCTGATCAGGAGTGTATGTCAAAGGTACCATACACAAATGTTGTTGGTAGCTTGATGTATGCAATGGTATGTACGAGACCTGACATTTCACAATCTGTTGGAGTTATTAGCAAATATATGCATAATCCAGGAAAGGAGCATTGGCAAGCTGTAAAGTGGATTCTACGTTATATTTATAATACTGTAGATGTTGGGTTAGTTTTTGAGCAGGAAGACAATCAGTCTGTAGTTGGATATTGTGATTCGAATTTTGCGGGTGATCTGGATAAACGAAGATCAACTATTGGTTATGTGTTTTTAGTTTTATAAAAGCACCAGTTAGTTGGAAGTCTACTTTGCAGTCAATATTTGCTTTGTCTACAACAGAGGCAGAGTACATGGATATTATAGAGGCTGTGAAGGAGGAAATTTGGCTTTAGGGATTGCTAAAAGAGCTTGGGATTGGACACAAAAGTATCACAATTTTTTGTGATAGTCAAAGTGCTATTCAATTAGCGAAGAACCAAGTTTATCATGCAAGGACGAAACACATTGATGTTCGGTATCATTTCATATGAGAAATCATAGAAGAAAGTGGAGTCACGGTGAAGAAAATTCATACTACACAGAATCCTGCCAATATGCTGACAAAAGTGGTGACTGCTGTCAAATTTTAACATTGTTTGGATTTGATCAACATTGTTGAACACTGAAGATTGAAGATGAAGACACAACCAAAATTTGTTACCAAGAGAAAATTGAAGATGTGAAATTTTGCCTAGGGGGAGATTTGTTGAAATTGACAAGTCCCACATTAGTGGGTTAGCCATTTTGGTTAAGATTTTTTCCTATAAAAGGAGACCTAATGTTTAGGATTTAAATACACCTCTCATTTGCCTTCTTATCTTCTTAAGGCATTTGTATCTTCTCTCTTTAGTATTATTTCACTTGTATTTTTGGAGTGGAATAAAATATTAGTTGTGTCCGAGGAGTAGGCAAAATTGACCAAACCTCGTAAATTCTGGTGTTCCTTTTATTGTTGCTTTATTATCTTATTTATTATTTAGTGGCTGCCATAATTTTTGGTATAGTAGTTGGGACTCATTCACACTATATACATTTGGCTTCCATAACAACAACATCCATCATTCTCTGTTCATCTTGCTCGAAAGGGGACATGGTATTTATGTCATATTTTACAGATTCATAGGTGATGGAAGACTCCACCTCCGTTATCTTCTCTCGCCTCTTTAGGGGACCCTTTCAAACCTCTGTGAACAAATTTAAATCGAACTAAAATCGAATATGCAGTCAATGGCTTCTTCACCTTCAAGACATTCGAAGTTCGTAGTCTTGTGACCTTGCCAGAAGGAGAAGCCAGAGTTCGAGTCAATGTAATCGGTGCGAGATTTTTTATTGAGACTTTGAGGAATCTTCAATTAGTTTTTCTTCTTTTATTTTGAAATTATAGGTTGTTCATATTAAAAGATGGGTTTGTGGTTCATTCACTTTGGATATGAATGAATTCTGGATAGTTGATGCATCCTTATTCATATATTCGTGCCGCATTCTGATAGATGAGATATTGCTGCATGTTAGTGTATTACCTTTCTATAATTGAATTAGAGCACCTAATTATATTGTGCATTTTAATTGATACTAAATTTACCTTTTGTACTGTATAGTAGTATATTTCCTTCCAACTGTTTGAGAGAATGCTTTAAAGTTCTAGATAAGTTATCAAATGGATTTTGATAAAGAATCCATTAGAGGTTCATGTGTATATGTAATCTTTGTTTATTATCCAGGTTTATTTAGAGATCAACTTGCTGATTGAACTACATGGAGTCCACTTGAGGCTATGTAGCTGCTAAGTTCCACGTAATCTTTCGGATTGGTTACTTCTTTTAGTCTATCCCATTTCGTTGTTGGGTTATCCCTTTGAAATTGTTATGTATATTGTTTCAGCTTGATCATTTACTTTGCTTTGCACCCTTCTGTATGGCAATCAATTGTACTTGTTATACTGGGGTTTATTTGCATTGCCTCTGTTGGTTTATCATGTGTCACAATCTATACTAAACAAATATTTTTGTGCATTGTCTTGTTTAAAACTATGTCGCAAAGGCAACAAGGCCATTGTGCCTCTATTAATGCTTTTCATACTTTTGAAATATTTTTTTTTGTTCGTTCCCTAACTAGTTTAGTATAATTATTTTCTTTTCAGTTATTGGGGACAACACTTCTAAATGATGTGAGCTACTATAGTGTGGGTGAATCCTTGGCGTGATGATATACTGATACCAAAGCGTCTTCATCAAAGAACACTGAGACTAAAGCTTCAAATTGTATAGGCTGTTTTGGAGATGTTAACAAAGAGAAAAGTTACAATTATGTATATACTGTACTGGACTATTGTTTTTAATTCATTTAAATTATCTGTGGTGTATGACACTTGAAACATTTGACATGGATGTGAATGTTTGGGGTACTGCAAAGAACAAATAAATATATTTGTTGTTTTCTTCTTTTCTATATTGTATGTATTGTATGTAAAAGGAAAATATAATAAATGTATTATTTTTAATTTTAACCGTGCGTCTATATTTTTTTTAATTTACAAATAATTTGCTGACATTTTTTTATATGTCACAATTTATATGGTTAGGAACTCAAATGGGTGACATTTGATAAAAATTCAGTAGATAAATGTCACTAAGAATTTACTAACATTTACTTAAATCTTGGAAAATTTATGACATTGAAATTTCCGAAATTTGGCATAAATGTAAAATAAACGTCGGTAATCGATTATGTGACATTTATGTGACCTAATACGATATTTATTTAATGTCGCCATAGCTCATATTTCTTGTACTGTTTTCACCATCAAGCCTCTCTCATTTTTCTTTCTCTCAAATTATTGTCGCCTTACGATGCCTGTGAAGGTTTTCACCAATAAGACTCTCTCATTTTGTTCCTTTTCTTTTATTTCCTCTGACTCTGTAGATGACAAGGCTTTGACCTCATTAAAAACATCGTATGCTCCTGGCGTGTTTAAACTCAACACTCTCAAAGATTATCTAGCATGTCTGTTTTGACTGTAATGTGGCTTTTGGAACTTGTTAGAAAGACAGGATTTCACAAAAGCTCAAAATAACTAAGACAACTCAAAATAACTAAGACAACGGGGTTAATTTATTTACAACTTTTGGAATCCATTTCAAAACTTTGCCCCAATTTCTAAAATAAGGGAAGTTGATTCTTCTTTTTTTCTTTTTCTTTTGATGGAGTTACTAAGAAAGACTACCCCACTTTCGACTTCGTGGGATTATGAAATACTTTATTTGGTATGATCAAACCGTAAGGCTGCCTACGTATCTTGTGGTGACAAGAATCAGGTCAAACGTCGTTCACAAAGATATGTTTGTTGTTATTTTCCCTTTTTTTTTTCTCTCTTTTTCTTTTTCCTTTTTTTATTTATCTCTAGATTTTCTCTTCTTTTTTTGAATTTTCCTTTTGGAATGAACTGTCTAAAATAAACCTATGGGGTCATGAATTTTTTTTCCGTATGACTCTAATTTAATTCCAAAAGAGGGGAGGTCAAAGAAATCAGTACAGGCTCAAAAGGGTACCAAAGGGTATAAATTATTTGTATAGCTGAAAGAAGGCCTCTCAATCTATAAGAACACCAAGTATGACACATGCAACTTGAAAAAGGAAAATTGAAGATCATGCACAACATTTCTTATACAACATCGGCATTGGTCCCACAGATATGCCTTCCACCTTTCTTTAGTGCCTTGTCAAGTACATAGCTCTTCTCGGGTGATTTCTTCTTCAAAATGGATGTGCTCTATCAATTTGGATCAAAATCCCTTGGATTTATCTTGTTGCTTGAGGTACACTTGAACTCAAAACTACTCGCTTCAAATTGTCTGGGATGCACTCTCCTTTAACGAATTCTTGTCACCCAATTAACTTCCCAAATTATCTGCCCTAGTTTCACATGGTTCGGGCTTCATCCTAAAATGTTCAAATCTATACTTATTTCCCTCAATTGTCCCTATCATCTTAGAAATTGTTTTATTGTTTCATGATTAAACTAAATTTTAAGACCGGGCCTAGAATTATGTGTGCATGTCATGTCACTAGAGTTAGCAAGAAAAGAACTATAAAAGGAAAAGAGAATAAACAAAAATGACTAGAAATAACAGAAAATAGAGGATTGCATTAGATAGACGACAAAAGAGTTTGAACAACAAAACAAACAAAACACATTGGGGTTACGACCCTAGAAAAACCTAAATAACACTAAAAGGGGCACTACGACTAAATGAACTAGGAAAATAAATGATAGAAATGTTTGAGTCACAAGACAATATCCGGATTACAACCCTGGAACAACAAAGACAACAGAAATGACAACAAAATGAACCACTAAGACTCCTCCCTGGCTAGCCAAGAGAGGAACGTCTTTCCAATTACCAAGCTCGATATCTTAGTCACTGAGTTCCACATCAATATCAGTAGGACTTTCACCAACTCCAATAAAATTGTTTTCACCAACTGACCCATTGACTCCTTTGACCAAACCTTCATCATTGCAAACAATAACAACAGCAACAACATACCAAATAAAATCCCACCAGTGGGGTCTGGGGAGAGTAGAGTATACGCAGACCTTACTCTTACCCTGAAAAGGATAGAAAGGCTGTTTCCAGGAGACTCTTGGCTCAACAAGAGAGACAATAATATCAAAAAAGAAACAAAATAAAAGGTATGTAACAACAAAAGATGCCAGAAAGATTAACAACAACGAAAAAGGGAAAGGACAATAACACAAAACTATGAAACCAACCATGTGAACACAGCATAGACCGCTAACAAACCTAAACAGAACTCTATCGGTCTACCTGGTATAAAGAGAGAAGAACTCTCGACTACCCCTTATCCCACCACCCTAATGCTCGACCTCCAGATATTCCTATCAATAGCCATGTCCTCGGAAATCTAAAGCCGCGCCATGTACTGCCTGATCACCTCGCCCCAATACTTCTTTGGGTGCCATCTGCCTCTTCTTGTACCAGCCAAAGTCAATCACTCACACCTCCTAACCGATGCATCTAGGCTTCTCCTCCGTACATATATGAATCATCTAAGTCATGCTTCCCGCATCTTGTTGTCCATCGGAGCCATACTCACCCTCTCTCAAATATCTTCATTCCTAATCTTATCCAGCCTAGTGTGCCCACACATCCATCTCAACATCTTCATTTCTGCTACTTTTACCTTCTGGATATGTGAATTCTTGACTGGCTAACACTCAGCTCCATATAACATGGCTGGTCTAACCACCGCTTTAAAGAATTTACCTTTGAGTTTTGGTGGCACATTCTTATCACACATGACTCCAGATGCTAGCCTCCATTTCATATACCCCACCTCAATATGGTATGTAACATCCCAATCGATCTCCCCATCTCCCTGGATAATTAACCCTGAGTACTTAACACTTTCTCTCTTGAGGATGACCTGTGAGTCAAGCCTGACTTTCACATCCACTTCCCCCGTCACGTCGCTGAACTTACATTCCAAATATTTCATCTTAGTCCTACTTAACTTAACACCTTTAGACTCCAGGGCCTGCCTCCATACCTCTAGTATCCCATTACACCGTCTTGCGTCTCATCAATCAGAACTATATCATCAGCGAAAAACATACACCATGGCACATCTCCTTGGATATGGTATATCAGTGCGTCCATCACCAGAGCAAATAAGAATGGGTTGAGCGTCGATCCTTGGTGTAACCCATAACAACTGGGAAAGGCTCCGATTCACCTCCTACAATCCTAATACGAGTCATAACTCCATCATACATATCCTTTATCACCCTAATGTAAGCCACTGGCACACCTCTCCAAAAGACGTCTCTAGGGACTTTGTCATATGCCTTCTCTAGGTCAATAAACACCATATACAAATCCCTCTTCTTATCCCTGTATGGTTCCACCAACCTCCTAATAAGGTGGATAGCTTCCATGGTAGAACGACCCGGCATGAACCTGAACTGGTTTTCCGATATAGACACCGCTCTTCTTATCCTCCCTTCCAACACCCTCTCCCAAACTTTCATGGTATGACTTAGTAACTTAATACCCCTATAGTTGTTACAATTCTGGATATCCCCTTTGTTCTTGTACACCAGAACCATTGTACTCCACTACCACTCATTAGGCATCCTCTTTGTCCTGAAGATAACATTCAAAAACCCAGTAAGCCACTCCAAGCCTGCTCTACCCGCATATCTGCAAAGCCTACTAGAATCTCATCTGGTCTGGTCGCTTTGCCCTGACTCATCTTATCCATCGCATCCACAAACTCTTCAACCTTAATGCACCTACAATACCTAAAATCTCAGCGACTCTCTGAGTGCCCCAAATGACCTAACATGATGTTTCCATTCCCCTCTTCGTTCAGAAGTTTATGAAAGTGTGATTTCCATCTTTGCCTAATCTGGGCCTCTTCCAACAATATTTGACCATCTTCGTCTTTGATGCACCTCACTTGATCCATGTCGCGAGCCTTCTTCTCCCTCGCTTTTGCCAACTGAAATAACTTCTTACCCCCACTTTTTCCCCCAAGTTCCTCGTAAAGCCGACCAAAATAGCAGTCTTGGCCTCTATGACTGCTAATTTTGCCTCCTTCCTAGCCTCCTTATATCTTTCTCTATTTGCTCTCCTCTGGTCCTCATCGGTGCTCTCTAATAACTTAATGTAAGCTTCTTTCTTGGCTTCCACTTTACCTTGAACCACGTCATTCCACCACCAGCCACTTCGGTGCCCGCCAAATTAACCTTTCAAAACTCCCAACACCTCTCTTGCTGCCTCCCTTATACAGTTCGATGTCGCCATCCACATAGTACTAGCGTCCCCACCACCCTTCCAGGCACCTATATTCATCAGCCACCCCTCTAACTCCAGTGCATTATCCTTAGACAAATCTCCCAGCCTGATCCTCGACTGTCCCCTTATGAACCATGGAGATTTGACGGAGAAGTGCACGTCATAATGCTCACCATCCGCATTAAAGCATCATGTCATTAACACTGGTACTTGCTTCTGAATCAAAGCTTTGTGCCATTGGCACCCATCAATCATTTGGGATCAACAACTTCGTATCATTGGCCTCATGTCTGTAAAAACAGAAACGTCATGCTATGGCACCGAAATCCATTAATCGAGTTGATCGTCATACTACTCGCACTGTATCTGCAAAATCATCATCTTGTTGGCATCAAGGGCTCCAAAATCTTTTCTTATTTTTGCAGGTTTCAAGAGAATACCACGGCAACTTGGTACATCCCTTCTTGCAGCTTGACGAGAGAATTTAGAGTATTCCTAAGCGAGCTTGATAGACGAGCCATATCCCCACTTTGCAACATCCGAGAGAGACCGTGGTGCATCTCAGCCTTGCGACTTGGCGAGAAAGAGGCTTGGAGCTCGAGTGACCATATTTCATCCTTGGCGAGCAAGTGCTTGGCGAAATTGACACTACTTGGAGCAGTCCTTTCCAACCTTGGCGAGCGAGTACTTGGCAAATCTCCACAAAATTATTCATCCTTTGATGTAGGTACGATCAAATCACCAGCCGCTTATTCCTAAAGAAACAGAACTCGAAGGGACGCAGCCTATCAAAAATTCACAGCCAAGTTCCTTGAGGATTAGCCGCAATATTTCTTTTTCAAAATAGATACACATGTTCAGCAATTTGACTTTGCGGTACTATGCAATCTCACCAAAAGATTTATATCTCAAGAACGGAGCACTCCAATTGTCATCCGTTTGATTCCACGGGATTAGAACTTCATACACTGAAACATCTCCAAAATGTAGTGTCAAATTCCCTTAGGACAAGCGAGAATAAATTTTTGAAACTGATGCTCTTGTCTGCCATTTTTACTTCGCAACACTGTATGTTCTCGTTGATAAGTTGATATCTCGAGCTAGGAGTGTGTGAATCGCAAGCCGTTTGCAACATTGGAAAGAAAACTCTGTAACCTATAACACCTGAATATTTTGCAGCAGGATTCCCTTCAGAATGGCTGCAATAACATTCTGAAATTGCTCCTGATATCTGCCGCACTTGCAATCCTGCTTTGCCCACTTTTGTAGAAAACTTCACATCTCGAGCTAGGAGATACCAAATTGTGATCCGCTTGTGCCTTTTGAAAGTAAACTCATAGAGCTGCAATACGTAAGATTTTCGTGGAAGAACTCCTTCCGAGCAAGAAACAAAAAATTCTCAAAGTCTACCTAGCTGCAATAACTTTCAGATTCGTGTAGTTCCGGAAAAAAAAATTATATCTTGAGCTACAAGTGTCGAAATTACAATACGTTTTCACCATTAGAAAGAAAACTCAGACACCTGAAGGAACTATAAATTTAATGGTAGAACTCTTTTTGGTCTATCGACAGAAAATTCAACACATCGACTTAATTGCAGTGAACTTTTATATATGTGCACCTTCAGCAAAAATAATTATATCTTGAGCTAGGAGTATCGAAATTACAATCCGTTTGTTCCGTTAGAAAGAAAACTCCTAGATCTGCAACACATAAAAAATTCCATCCAGGAACTCTTATCGGCCTAAAAAAAGAAAAATATTAAATGTCAAACTGACCGCAGGGAACTTTTAGGTTTGCGTTCTTTTGGCCAGAAAAACTGTATCTTGAACTAGGAGCGTGGACATCACCAACAGTTTGATCCAATGAAATTCAGATGTTAAGAACTATAGTATCGTTGAAGATGAAGCTTCATTCATTCTTAGTTAACCTAACAAATATTTTTGAAGTTGATTTTACAGCCTTGTAATGGATTCGGCTATCATCACGAATCTTATCTCTTTGTTTATTTCTTTTGCAGACTTGCGAAGTAGTTCGATGAGCCTAGATATCAATCTGAGATGTCAGACAAGATGCAGAGTCACCCCTTCACCAACGTTTGCACTTGATTTGTTGACGGTCTTGAAGTTTATCAATGGCGGCTCCCGTGGTGATTGAAGGTTTTTTCAAGAGAGATGACTTCTTATATACGAGGCATTGAGGATAGTATATTAAAATGTGGAGACGTCATATGGACTTGGAAGAAGCATTCAAAGTGAGTCGGCCACAAAGCCTAGTTTACGATTATTTTCATGACTTAGGCTTTTGTATAGGAAACGTCTAATTCCTTTTGTCTCTACATTTTTTTTTATGTATCAACTTTTGTACTATTGAAGCAATAAAACATCTTTTATACTTCAAAGAAAATTGTCTCTTTTCCTCATAGATATGTGCCTCTACAGTTGGAAGAATTAATGTAATGATCTGATGACGCCAAACTTTTATTTTTCTAAAACTCATGCAACTGAACTTAGAATGAAAATCTAAGCTGCCTACGTACCTCGGTGAAGAGGATCAAGTCATGATGTAGTTCAGAGGGACGAGTTTTTTTTTTTTTGGTCTTGACTTTTGCCTAGGCCGCCTCTTTCGAGGTTTTCAAACTAGCAGACTCTTTTTTTTTGCCATACATAGTTTAGACTCATGTGGGCCAGGAGTGTAGCAATGTGCAGTTTAGGCTCATGCATCAAGGAGCGTCATGACTTGCAGTTTAGGCTCGTACGTCGAGGAGTGTAGGTGACTTTCATGGGAAGTACTGCTTCAGAAATTTTCCATTGATCGGACCAACTCTGAGACCATCCTTATCGACAATTTTGTATGCGCCACTTGAATAGGCTTCCTTCACAACATATGGCCTATCCCATTTTGAGATAAACTTGTTGCCTACGCGTTTGTTAAGGATTATAGGTCATCTAACACCTAGGACTAAGTCTCCCACTTGGAATGATCGTGGCCGCACTTTCTTTTTTATAGCTCTAGCTAGTCCAGCTTGATAGCACTCTAATTTTTGTTGCACTTCCAATATTTTCTCATCTAATGCCTCTAACTCTGCTAGGCGAAGTTGAGCATTCTCTTCGGACGTGAGCCCTTCTTAGATTGCTATCCACATTGATGGAATTTGTTGCTCCAACGGCAGGACGGCTTGTACGCCATATACCAAAGAGTAAGGAGTTGCTTGTGTAGCAGTTCTGAAGGTTGTTCGGTATGCCCACGAAGATTCACCAATTCTCTCATGCCTGTCTCTCTTGTTCTTTGCAACAACTTTCTTCAACAGGTTACCAAGCGTCTTGTTAAAAGATTTAGCAAGGCCGTTGGCATGTGCATTATACATTGAAGACTTATGTTGCTTGAAACCGAACATCCGCATAGACTCTACACAAGCTTGTTGTCAAATAGCTTTCCATTATTAGTGATTATGTATCTTGGTATGCCATACTTAAAAATTATATATGACTTGATAAAATCGACAACAGTTTCCTTTTTCACCTCCTTGAGTGGGACAGCTTCCGCCCATTTAGAGAAGTAGTCTGTAGCGGCCAGTATGTACATCTGCCCCTTTGATGACTTTGGAAGTGGTCCAACAACATCAAGTCCCCATGCATCAAAATGACATAAAGCTACAGTTGGACGACGAGGCTCTGGAGGTTGGTAGATGTAGTTTGCATGAAATTGACATACTTGACATCTTTTGGCATAATCCATGCAATCCTTCACCATTGTCGCCAAGTAGTAGCCCATCCTCTTGATGCGAAAATGGAGCTTGGGACCAGATTGGTGTGCTCCACATGATCTAGAATGTGCTTCCTCCATCGCTTGGCGGGCTTCTTCTTTGTCAAGACATCGCAAGAATAGTCCTTCAAAAGAGCGGCAAAATAATGTCCCCTTATAGAATATGAATCACGGTGCTCTTTGTTTGATGTCTGTTCTTTGTCGCGGATCTTCAGATAACTTTCCATGTTCAAGGTACTCTATCAGTGGTTGCCTCCAATTTTCTTTCTCAATGACTCGAACAGACGTATGATGGATTTTATTGACTTGAAGATCCAAAGGTCTAGGAATAACCCATCGATGACACACATATACCTTTGTTGACTCATTCTCTCCAAGTTCCATCGTCGTGGCCAAGTTAGCCAAAGCATCAGCCTTGCGATTTTCTTCTCTTGGGACGTGGTTTAAGAACACTCGGTCAAATTTTTCAAGCAAACCTGAAGCGTATTTATGGTATGACAATATATCTTCCTTCTTTACCTCGTAATTACCCAAAAGTTGGTCGATGATGAGCTTAGAGTCGTTGTAGATCTCTAACTGTAGAATCTTCATTTCTAATGCCATTTCAATACCGACGATCAAAGCTTGGTACTCTGCAGCATTATTGGAGAATGTTTCACCTAAAACAAAGGAGAATGGCAAGACTTGTCTTTCTGGGGAAGATCAACACAACACCTGCCCCTACCATTACGACGTGCAGATCCATCAAAGAACATCGTCCATGGTGGCAATTCTTCGATGAACAAAACGTCTTCATCTGGAAACTCATCCGAAAGCTCACATTCTGCTTGAAGAGGGTGATCACCCAGAAAATTGGCTAGTGTTTGTCATTTCACAAATTTTTAAGGTGTGTATATGATCTCAGATCGGTTAAACAATATGGACCATCTTGCTAGGCATCCATAAGGAACAGGTCGAGTCATCACAAACTTCACGAGATCTGCTCGAGAGATGAGTTTGATGGTGTATGCTTCAAAACAATGCCTTAGCTTTTTTATCGTATAAAGTAATGCTAAGCATATTTTCTCAATAGGCGTATAGTGCAACTCAACTCCTATCAGAGTTCGACTAAGGTAGTACAAGGCTTGTTCCTTTCCTTCCTCATTCTCTTGAGAAAGTAGTGCTCCAAGTGAACGTTCCTGTGCTGCGATGTAGAGTATCAACGGCTTCCCAAGCATTGGCACCCCTAACACAGGTGGATTCAGAAAGTATGTTTTGATGCTTTCAAAAGCATTTTGACATGAGTGATCCCAATGAAAAGGGATATCCTTCCTTAATAGCTGATTGAAGGGTTGACACCGTCCGACTAGATTAGAGATGAACCTCCAGATGAATGCTAAGTTTCCTTGGAGACTTAGAAGCTCCCTCAAGTTCTTTGGCTTGGGCATTTTCTAAATGGCGTCAATCTTTGCAGGATCAACTTCAATTCCACGATGACGCACAATGAAGCCAAGAAACTTTCCTGAGGTAACTCCAAATGCACACTTGAGTGGATTCATCTTCAGGTCAAATTTTCTTAACCTTTCAAAAACAATTCTAAGGTCTTCAAGGTGGTAACGCCTAATTTTTCTCTTCACCACTAAGTCATCGACGTAGCATTCAACCCTCTTATGAAGCATGTCATCAAAGATATTTTGCATCACACGTTGGTGGGTTACACCAGCATTCTTCAGACCGAAGGGCATTACTTTGTAGCAATATATCCCTTTTGGAGTTCGTAAAGTAGTACACTCTTCATCTCTGGGAGACATTCTGATTTGATTGTATCCAGAGGACCCATCCATGAATGATATAGCTTCATGCTCTGTTGTAGCATCAACCATGATTTCAATAATTGGTAGCGAGAAGTCATCTTTTGAACAAGCCTTGTTTAGGACTCGAAAGTCAACACAAATGCGTATTTGACCATTCTTCTTCTTGATAGGTACAATATTCTATATCTATGATGGATACTTTACCTCTCGAATAAATCCCGCCTCGATGAGCTTGTTGACTTCGACTTTAATTTGTGATACAAGCTCAGGTCGAAGCATGTGGTGTGACTGCTTCACCGGGCATGCTCCACTTTGATCCCTAAATGATGATCAACTACCTTAGGACTAAGACCAGGCATTTCTCTATACGACCAAGCGAAGACATCTTTGTACTCGATCAACAACTTGGAGTATTCCTCTTCCTCTTGAGGCGTAAGAAGCACACTAATGAAGGTAGGGCATGGATCTTCCTGAGTACCTAAATTGAGTTCCTTAAGCTCATTCACAGTCGATTGTCCGCCATCTTCTAGTTGAGGGGGAGCCTCGTGTACTTCATCATCAATGTCAAGGCATGGGCTATCTTCCACAGTTATGTGATAGGATGTTTCCACAATGTCTGACTTTTCTTTTGACTTCCTTGGGTGGTCGGCATGGCTTCTTTCTCTTTCTTTGCTTTTTTATAAGGCTGGAAAGTGTAAACAATGGTTCTCCTTTGCACCTTCAACGGACCATCTGTGGATATTGACAAAATAGACTTGCTCTTCATACGTGATGGGAAAGCACTAAAGATTTCTTTATCAGCAACAACTTCAAAATGATCCCGCTCCTCATGGACTTGCTCCTTATTTCGATAGTATCTTTCTAGATGGAGACTTCCCTGTGGTCCCTAGGCGAGAAAGTAAATATGGTCTTTAATGTAGTGGAAACTTCTTTTAGATGTTTGGGAGATACACGTTCACCTTTGTGACTTAGCCTTTCAACTACCGAGACCGGAGGGGTTGAGCCTCCAATGCGATCAAACACTGAAGCTCGTTGTTTTATTTTCTTGCCCTTAACTTCTTTCATCTCCTCTACCGAGGAGTATTGTGATGAAGCTATCTCTTTGCTTCTCTTTGATGAAATTCGAAGAGGCTTTGCCAAACTGAACCCCAACCCAAACTTTGGAGTGGCGACGTAGTGCCCTTGTTTTCTCAGCTTTATTCATGTATCTTTTCACCAGTGACTTCGTCTTTGATTTCTCCTAGTTGTGATGGATTGGAGAAGTCATAACCAGACTTTTCAAGCAGTATGAAGGCCTTAGGATCATAGTGCCCTTTTATTTTATCAGCTTGGAGATTGCCTTTAGCAGACTCATAAGTCGCGGATGGGATTTGTGCAACTGGATAGTCATATGCTCCTTCAAATGTTGGATATCTTTATGACTCATTTGCTTCTTTAGAGCACATTCCTGTAGAAAAGGTTGCCCTTTCTTTCGATGCTCGCGTGGAACATAGCAAAAAACCAGATGCTCCTTAGTCGTTGTCTGCATGTCACCTTTAGATGATGATAGATTAATGGAGACTTCTTATGTTCCCTTCTTAGGCACCTTGGTGGTAGTCCATCGAGCCTCATTTTCCTCTTTTGACTTGACATCATCTTCTTCATATGATGATGGTTTCTCTACTTTCAGTTCACAAGAATCAAGGTAGAATTTTGCGTCTGCAAAGTATGACTCCGTCTTAGTGAAAGGCTTGATTTCTGCGTCAATTTTGACTATCTCACCATCTCTTATGTACTTCAAACATTAATGCAAAGTAGATGATACCACCCCATTCTCATGAATCCAAGGACGTCCAAGCAATAAGTTGTATGACATTTTAGCATCTATGACGTGAATCAGGGTGTTTGAATTCATCTCACCAATGGATAATCCTACGCAGATCATACCTATGGCTCGTTGTCCCCCTTGGTTGAAACCTTGGATTGTTAGGTTACTTTTGGATAGCTCATTGATAGAGATCCCAAGCTTTTTTACCACTATCTTTGGAATGATGATGACAGCCAAACCAGCATCAACAAGAATGCGATTGAGATGTTTTTCTATAATGGACCCTACAACAAACAAAGGTCTGTTATATGGCTTAGACCCCAGCAGCAAGTCATCATCTGTGAATGAAATTGTTGCACAACATGGGACAACTTTTTCGTTATCACGATGTTCATGTATTTTCATTGGAGCAAGCTCATCGTTGCTTTTCTTTGTTTTGTCAGTACTAGAATCTACATGAGTTGCACTAACGTGACCTCCATGAAGGAATTTTCCCGAAAAGAATTCATGCAATGTAATGGGCTTTCGGAACTTTGGCGATAAGGCACTATTAATCTTCTTTCTAGTAGAATATTTGATATTTCTTGGTGATTGTAGCCTATCTGCATTGCTCATCATCGCTCCTGAATTAGGAATTTGTAGCCTCAAAACTGCCTGATGTCTTCTCTTCTTGTGAGTGACTAGAATCCAACCCTCATTATCTTTGTCTTTGGAGTGATTGTCTAACTCTAGTGAACCTTCAAGATCTTTCCTTGGAAGATCAACTTCAATGGGCTCGAAACTTCCAAATTGTAAGAAGGCAGTGCTTCACACGTTATGCAACTTTAAACACTTTTTTTCCTTGAGTGCGATGCTTTCATGATTTGCTTTTGATGTTTCATCCATGTCGATGATGATTTTTCCTTCACTTACAAGAGCCATAATTTTCTTCTTCAAGATGAAGCATTTCTCTATAGGGTGGCTAATGACGCGATGAAACTTGCAGTATTTCGGATCGCCAACTTTGCCACTTTCCTCTGGCCTTTTTGATTCAGGGAGATCGATGACTTTCTTGTCTAGCAGTTCATCACGAATTGTAGGTACGTCTGAATCTGGAAATGGATAAACCTTCGCCTCTAATTCCTTCAAGGTGGGACGACGCTTCTCCTCTCTGGGATATTGACTCGGGATCTTATCCTCCTTCACTTTTTGCTTAGTAGTGACCTTCACAGAAGTTGGTTTCACCGCCATTGATTCTTTGGTTTGGTTCTTTGACGCAACATTTTTCTTGAACTCCTTTTGATCAGCAAATGGAGATATCTTTCCATGACTTGCGATGCTTAACTCCATGTCGTGTGCTCGTGTTCCAAGTTCTTCAAAAGTTCGCGGTTTGATCCCTTATAGGATATACAAAAGGCCCCAGTGCATTCCTTGAATGCACATATCCACGACAGATATTTCTGAAAGGCGATCTTTGTAGTCCAAACTTAAAGCCCTCCAACGATTAATGTAATCCACCACAGGCTCATCCTTCCTTTGCTTGGTGCATGTCAACTCTATCATGCTTACAGTTCTCCAGGTTCTGTAAAAACGATTGAGGAATTCCTTCTCAAGTTTCTCCCAACTATCAATGCACTCGGGCTCCAAGTCAATATACCAGTCAGATGCATCCCCTTTCAGAGAACGAATAAATTGTTTTGCCAAACGGTCACCAAGTATTCTAGCATTGCTACAAGTCTCGACAAAGTGGGCAATATGTTGCCTTGGATTCCCTTCGTCATCAAATTGATACAGCTTTGGTGGTTGATAATTGGTTGGCCTGGTTAAAAAATCAATCCTCTTAGTATAAGGCTTAGAGTAGTACAACGAACTTTGCGATGGTCCACCATATTGAGCTCTGATGGTGTTTGTTATCATGTCTTGCAATTGTTGGTCAAATAACGCCGCAACTGAATTAGCTTGCTTTTCCTTTTGAATGTTTAACTTTGCAAATGATTTCTCAACAGTTGTTTTCTAGGAGGTGAAGAGAAGTGAACGAGGAGGGACATGGCTCGACTCTCCAGGTGCATAGACCTCCAATTTGTTCATAAGTTGAGCAATTTGAAGGTCTTTGTCTTCAACGGATTTCTTCAGTACCTCTATAGTTTGTTCCATCATGGCAAACTTTTCGTCCACGTTAGTTGCATCAGTCATCAAGGCATTGACTTTCGTTGAAACTGAAGAATCCACCAAATCTTCAAATCTGCTAAGGTTTGAAGCTACTTGAGAAAGTTCGTCAAACATCGAGAATGTGGTGTTGCCCTCAGAGATTGTGGTTGCGAACGTCATATGAGATCCGCTTTTCTTTGCCATCTCCAAGGAGGCAGAGTATTCGGATCCATCCAAGCCATTATCCTTGAACATGCTTCGAGTGATTGGGCCAACATGACTGAGTTGACCGGATGCGGAAACCGTAGCATATTTTCATGAAACATAACACTTATAGAAGGCCATTGTAGCAGTAGATCTGAAGTTTGTAGTTTTCAACTTGCAAGAAGGAGAGATGAAGGGAAGAATTTGTCCCACTGGGCATGCCAAAATTTGTTTGCAACAAATTTTTGTAAGACGAAAAATAAACTACAACAAAAATAATAGTAAGAAAAAGAAATTTTATTGATAAATGTTTGTGAGTACAATTCTATGTATCCTTTGATTCTCCTATCTAAAATTGTCCGTGATTCGAGGGCTTGAGAAGTGTCTTTCTCGAATGTAGGATGATGCAGACGTCCTTGTGATGTATTTAATCACCAACAACGTCAAGCAGCACTTTGTTGTTACAGGTTGATCTTCGGGAAGAACTCCGTTGATCATTCCTTTGTTGAAGAACTAAGCACTCGATGATTGATCTCTATGTTTGTGGATGCCCTCACAAATTGCGGAGTGTTCTTCTATATCCCGTGAGAGTTATGTAACCCCTCTATTTATAGTTGTAGAGGGTGGACATTCCAGCTACATATGAACTCTCTTGCTTGATTCTGATTGGTCCATGTCATTTTAGCTATTTGGCAACCTGTTGTTGGTTCTTGCTTTTTGACTTGGATTGCCACATCATTTAACATGTGGCTTCACCTTATTGGCTTGGAGTTTGACTGGATATTCCATGTCACATGGCATAAGTCTGGGCCTGAAGATGAAATGGACTTTGGGCTTGAAAATAATGAAATGGACTAATTTATCTTGTAAAGCCCAAATTAATTATTTAACCCAATTGAATTTAATCCAATTTTTGTATGGACTAAACCCAATAAATTTTATATGTTTACAGTATCAATCTTTTGTCGTCGGCCAGACACCAGCAGCCATAGCTGGTGTTTCCCTCTCTTCTTTCTCCATCCTCTGCTCCTTCTATGTCGTCACTCTTCGCCCGAGCACCCCAAAGCTCCAGATCTGGTAAAAAATGGCTGAAGTCATTTAGTTTTTGATTTTTCAGCTGGTGTTTGTTCACTTGATCTCTAAAGTCCAAAACTCGTTTAATATCCTTTTCCGGCGAATCTCGAGTTTTCTGGTTGATTTTCGATGGCTGTTTTTAATTGGTTCCTTGTCGAGGTCCGTTCGCGGGTTTCGTTTTTAGTTCAAGATTGTTGTTAATTAGAGGACCATGAAGTTATAACTGTCGTCAAAGCTAGTATTTTAAGGTTTCAAAGCCAAACAAATACTGGATTGAAAGCTTACACAAGAGATATATACTAACCGTAGGGGATACTGTTCTCGGAATTGTGTTAGACATGAGAGCGGATGTAAGCATTTTTAATTCTTTTAAAACTGTTGCTTATTTTTCTTATTAGTAAGTAATATCTATGATTATTGTGAGTTCCTTATTTTTTATTTTTTTTGAATAGTTATAATTACTTTGGTCCTAGCTATGTCCTTAATTCTAGTTACCGCACGCTGATAAGTTAGGATTTTAACATGATTATACCCCCTACTTGCTATTGCTTTTGTTACAAATTGCCACAAAATAGTCCCAAAATGCTTACAAGTTGCGCTTGATTGCAGGTTTGAGTGACGAGACAAATGTCAAAGATCAGCTCAAAACGGAGTGGAACCTGCCAAGTGTAAAAGACCAAGTGAAGTGAGGAACAGGAAGACCTACCGCGGACCGCATTGATAGGCCACACGGCCGCGCTAGGAGATACAAAGGGTGGTTAATTTAAGCGCAGTCGTGCTCCACTTCTGCGCAGTCCGCGCCAGTAAGGTTCAAAACTCACAAATGCAAGACAAAGTCCCACGCGGCCGCACTACATATCAGTGCGGTCCACGTGGATGAGATTCAAAGAGCTGGAAATTTGTCCATCTAGCCACGCGGCCGCGCTGACTTTCTGCGCGGTCCACGCCCGTCTTTCACCGCGGCTACGCTACAATCCTGCGCAGTCTGCGGTCCCAACTTCAGATATGAGATTTTAAGAGTCCAAGAGCCAACACGGCCGCGCGACATTTTTGTGCGGTACGCGCTACCTTTTTGCGCGGTCTGCGCTGACCCCGCATGGGTATTTTTATCCAATTTTTCCAGCCCGGTATAAATAGGACATTTTATTATTTTTTAATTTAAACTTTAATTTTTTGAACAGAGCTGCACTCGTGAGACTCAATATTGTGGCCATTTTCGGCACTTTTACTCTTCATTATTATAGATTCTACTTAGTAATCAATTAATATGTTTAGTTCATTATCAATTTCTTCTGTTTCTTCTCTAATTATGTCTAGCTAAACCCATTAGCTAGGGTTGTGGCTCAACCCTAGTGTGGGTAGTTAATAGGTGTTGCATTCTAGGGTGAGATTGATATTGAGTATTTGTTATTTAGGTTAATGTTGTGTTTTAATTTAGAATTTGTGGTTGCAAACACAGATTCAAGCTTTGTGGGTCTAACCCTTCTTGAGAAAGAGAGTTTATGACCCTAAAAGTTGACCCAACAAGGAATTAGGATGGACCCATGAGAATGGTAGTCCCAATTAACGGGTTAAACCTCGAGAGAGTAATTACCCTACTTGAACTGTAGTTGCTTGGTCAAATTGGCCTACTCAATTGGTCTCGAGACAGTCAATTGGGCAAAATTGTTCTCTCTCCCGGGAGGTGTGAGAATGAATACAATTGTGCAACGGTTATAGCATAAGCCCCAAATATATCAATCTCTTCTTAGTAACTTCTACCTGTTGGCTAGCCACCTAGGTAGTGTCACGACCCTAGTGCTTTTCTCCATATTAAATATAACATAGCAATATTTTCTTTAGCATAATTTAGCTTTAATCCTAGATTACAATAGTAGTATTAAGTATAAAAAAAAACCCAAAAATGTTAGGAGTGCAATTAGAAGTACAAATGCAATTCTAGGCTAAACAGGAAATACAACTTCACTCCAAGCTCCTTGTGGAAATCCGATCCCGAACCACTATTCGGGCAAAAGCTGTTGCTACCTGCTCTTCATACCATTGTGTAGAGTTGAGACGGCCGCAATCACTTTTTGGCATCGTTGCCGGGGAGCTTACGGTGTTGACTATCTGTGTAGCTAGTTTTGTGTTTTGCTTCTCTTTCCTTCTTGTTTACTAATTTTGTTGTGTCGATCTATCAAGTACAAATGGCTCTAAATGGAAATGACCCTCTTGGCAACGTGGTCGCGGGGGAGGAGGTTGAGGATGTTGAACAAGAAGATGTATTACCTCAAGCTCCAAGGAGAGGACGAAACGCCAATGCGAATGCCAATGCAAATGAGAACATACCAGACCCTCCTCTGCCTCCACCAAGAGTCCTTCCAAACTAGGGTTATGCAAGTGCCATAGTTCCTCCCTGAATCCGGGAGGGGAATTTTCAAATCACCAATGTTATGTCGACTTTGGTCGAGCAAAGAGGGCATTTTATGGGCGCTTTCGACCAAAATGAATACAAGCACTTGAAGGAGTTCGTAGATACTTGCTGGGGGAGTAAACAAACAAATGTGTCAGAGGATGCATTGAGATTGAGGCTTTTCCCGTTCTCTCTTTAGGTTAAAGCATTGGATTGGTTAGAAAGGCTTCCAAATCATTCTGCCACAACGTGAGATGAATTTGTGGACAAATTTATTGCCAAGTTCTTTTCTCCAAGTCACATGGCGGCGCTCCATGATGAAATTTTGGCTTTCAAACAAGAGCCAACGGAGCCCTTACACGAAATATGGGAGAGATTTAGAACTGTGGTTAAAGAGTGTCCAAATAATGATATGAATGATGTGATGATTCAACAAACATTCTATAGGGGCATCAACAAAACCAACCAATGTATTGTGAACCAATTGGCAAGAGGAAAATTTATGAAGCTCCCTTACAATGAAGCTTGTGATGTGTTAGATAAAATGGTCGATACTTCTTCGGCATGGCAAAGCCGGGCAAACGTTCCTCAAGGTGACCCTAATGTCATACATTTGCATAAGGAGTTGCATGATCATGGCCAAGCCATTGCCGAACTCACAACAACAATGAATCAATTGCCGAAGGCGTAATTGCAACAAATTCAAAACCCGTGCCAAGTCAATGCCATAGAAGGAGTGAATATGATAAAAAGAAGGCAAAGAGGACAACAACCTCAAGGAAACTGTGATAACTATAATGATGGTGGTGGTTATTCGAATGGGTGCTATGATGAGCAAAGTGAAGATTGTCAATATGTTAATAACTACCAAGGGAATAGAGTACACCAGGGAAATCAACAATGGCGTCCCCAAGGAAATTGGGGCAATCAACAAGCAGGCGGAAAATTGAATAACAACAATCACCAACAAAGTGGTGGAAATTGGAACGGGAACAACCAAAACAACAATTGGGGGAATCATGGTAACAATAGTGGAAATTGGAATGGGAACAATAGCAGTTGGAACAACAACAATCAAGGAGGGTGGAATAATAGTTGCAATCAAGGCAACCAGGGGCAAGGCTTTCAAAGGCCCCCCATGTAACAACAACCGAATAATCCACCCCCCTTTCATTCACAAGGTGCTACTTCATCCGGAAGTGATATGGGTAGAATAGAGATGATGTTTGAGCAAATGATGAAGAAGAATCAAGATTTCGACGCTCAATTGGATTCTCATAATACATCTATCCGGAACTTGGAGGTGCAAATAGGACAAATTTTGCAATCATTAAATACTCGACCTAAGGGTGCTCTACCAAGTGACACGGTAGTGAACCCGAAGGAAGGGAATAACCATGTGATGGCCGTGACAACGAGAAGCAGAAGAGGCAGTTATGTGCATGCCTCGAATGAAAATCGGGTTGTAGATGACGAAGTTGAGTTGCATGATGATGATGTGCCTTTAAATGTTGAAAATGAGGTTGAACCAAGTGTGACAAATGATGTGCGGATTGATATTGATGATGAGGCAAGGGTAGAGACTCAAGATGCCGTGAACCCGTCTAGGGAACACATTATTGATATACCCGAGCCGGCGGTTCCTAAGAACAAGGCACCCGTGCCTAGGTCGCCTCCACCTTACCCTCAAAGACTAACAAAGCAAAAAGGAGACAACCAATTCAAGAAGTTCATTGAAATGATGAAGAGTCTTACTATAAATGTGTAAGGCCCGGTAAAATTTTGTGCTCAAAACCTAGTAGCTCGTAGTGCCAGGTTCGGACCCTTTTTACTGATTTTGCACTTAAAAAAATCAAGAGTCAAAATTTTCCAGAAAATTGTCATTATGCGGTCCAGAATGCGGTCGTAGATTAGGTATGCGGACCATATTTCTACCGCAGAGTTTACCAGTGAGTTATTCGAAATTGAAGTTGAAAATGTAGTCTATTATGCAATCGCATTATCAATATGCGGACCGCATAATCGTCGCGTAAATTCCTCAAGGATTTCTGAAGGTCAATTCTACGGTGCATTATGCGACTGCAGAACAGGAATGTAGACTGCATTTCTATCGCAAACCCAGGCAGAGAAGCCGGATTTTAGGAGCACTTCTGCGATCCATTATGCGGACCGCATTTCCACTCTGCGATCGCAGAGTGCAACCGCAGACCCGACTCGGCTCTAGATTTTCTAATTTTTCAACCCAATCTCTTCTCCAATAAAACACCCTTACCCTTCATTTTTACACATTTTTCTGGATAAAACTAGAGAGAAGGGAGAGAGGTTTCTTGAGAGAGAAAGTCTCATCTTCATCAATTTGATTTTCCAACGTCGCCCAGGCCTGGAAATTCTTGAGTATTATCTTCATCTCCATTCTCGCAGGTAAGGTGCCCAACTCTTTTTCATTGATTTTCAGATTTTAATAAAAAGGGAGATTCTTATGCATTGATTCTTGGTAATGGGGGTCGAAACACTCATGCATGTCTATTAAAACCTAAAATATAGTAAGGGTAATTAGGTGGGAGTAAAGAATAGTGTAAAGGAGAGTTGATAACCTAAATATGTTTGGGTAGTGATTGTGAACTTTGATTCTAAGAAATATGTATTAATTTGTGCACTAGATTGACGTTGCCAGGCTTTTTGGTAAAGTTGGAAGTAGATGTTAAAAGGGAATTCGGTTCTAGGTATGTATGGCTAACCTTGATCTTTATAGAATCGCCTAGTGTGGTGTACGAATGTTTCGTATGTTATGTCTGCATGGCTTATTCATGAAATTATTGTGATTGTGCTTGTAGTAAGAATTGAGGAACAAATGACGAAAGAAAATCGTAAATGATGCAACTGGAATAACTGTGATAACCACATCTATGGCTTATTGTGGGCGATTGTCGTTGTGATGTAAAACACATGTGAGTTGTTGGATATGACGGAAAATAGTAATGATGGCTATGGAAATACTTGTAAATTGTTGATGTTATTTCTTAAGATGTGTTGTTGTTGATGTTTGTAAATTGTTGATTGTTGTTGTGTTGAGTGGTGAATTATGACTGTATAGTGGGATCGGGTTGCACGTTGCAACACGAAGTTATAAGGTGTGGGATGTGGTGATAAAGGTGGCCGAGGTAATAAGGGTGGAAAGTGATCGAAATCGCTATTGAAATAAACATTTGAGAAAATTGTGAAATCATTGGCGTGGAATTGTGGAAGGGGGAAACAGGAGAGATTGAAAACTTGTTTGGCTTGATTGTTCCTTTCCTTGTGCATTTGATTGTTGTTTCTATTACTGTTACCTACTTGTATATGGCTTGAGTTTACTTGGAGCAAGTTTGTTCATACATACAAGTACAATTCAAGTGTACTGACGTCCCTTTTGCCGGGGGCGCTACATTCGTGTTATGATTGTAGGCGGATCCATAGCATTTACTCCAGTCCACCGACCGTAGCACTTTATCCCTTCCCGTCAGCTGAATTGGTGAGCCCCTTTCCTTTCGGGGCCCGACATGGCTCATGCCGCTTCTATTTTGGGATCTTATTTTGATATTTGTATAAGGTATAGTTGGAGCCTTGTTACCAGCAAGTACGTTATCATCCCTTTTTCATGTTTAGAGGCTTCGTAGACAGGAAATGTGGGTCATGAACTTATGTAATATGTATCTTGCCGTTGGGCTATATAAAGTGTAAACTACGCTAAGAATCATGTACCATATGTATGTTTTGTAATAAAAAGGTGTTTTAATTGCAAATGGTTATTTCTCTTAACTAATAAGTAATGAAAAATGTGGGGTAACACGTCGGGTAGGAGAGGCACCCAGGTCCGCTTGACTGCGGCTACCCGGTCGAGCACCGGTCATGTCTCTCGGATTCGGGGCGTGACAAAATATGCCATTGGTAGAAGCCCTTGAACAAATGCCGGGGTACGCAAAATTCATGAAGTATTTGGTTACGAAAAAGAGGTCAATGAAGTGTGAGACAATCAAGATGACTCATCAAGTGAGCACAATTGTACATTCCATGGCTCCAAAACTTGAGGACCCAGTGCATTCACTATCACATGTACCAATGGAAGTGCCGACTTTGAAAAAGCCCTTTGTGACTTGGGAGCGAGTATAAACTTAATGCCATATTCGATCTTCAAGACCTTGGGAATCGGACATCCTCGCCCAACTTCAATGAGGCTCCAAATGGCGGATCGGTCAATGAAGCGGCCTTTGGGTATAATTGATGATGTCCTTGTTTGTGTTGATAAATTCATCTTGCCGGCCGACTTCGTTATATTGGATTGCGAGGTGGACTTTGAAGTCTGATTATTCTTGGAAGACCTTTCCTAGCTACAGGGAAGGCTTTGGTCGATGTTGAGGCGGGAGAGTTGACCTTTCATGTTGGTGATGAGAAGGTGGTGTTCCGTGTGTGCAAGTCTATGAGGCAACCAAATAGCACCGAGGTGTGCTCGTTTGTAGACATTATCACGGTGGTGATAGTGGATGACAGAAGCGCGATGATTAATGTTGAAGATCCACTTGAGGTCGTTCTTCTTAATATGGATGTCAATGAGGATGCTGGAAGAGTGGAGCGCATGAATTCATTGCATGGCATGGGTTCATATTCATATGAGCCTAGAAAATTATCATTGGATCTTGAAAATCGCAAAACTCCACCAAGTAAGCCATCTATTGAGGAGCCACTGGTGTTGAAGTTGAAACCACTTCCTCCTCACCTCAGGTATGAATTCTTGGGCTCTAATTGTACTTTACCTATTATTCTTTCGTCTTGCTTAACTACCATGTAGGTTGATGCCACTTTGGCGGTTCTTCAAAAGCGAAAAAGGGCGATTGGATGGACATTGGCCAATATTCGGGGGATAAGCCCCGCATTTTGCATGCACAAGATCATTTTGGAGGAGGATGCAAGGCCTTCTCTTGAACATCAAAGAAGATTAAATAAGGCGATGCAAGAAGTGGTTAAGAAAGAGATTATCAGGTGGCTAGACGCCGATGTGGTTTACCCGATCTCGGATAGTTCATGACCTCTCCGATCCAATGTGTGCCAAAGAAGGGTGGAATGACGGTAGTGACTAATGCCAACAATGAGTTGATTCCTGCTCGGACGGTTACGGGTTGGAGAGTGTGCATGGACTATAGAAAGCTTAACAAGGTGACAAGAAAAGATCATTTCCCACTACCATTCTTGGACCAAATGCTCGATCATCTTGCGGGTCGGGCCTTTTATTGTTTTCTAGATGGCTACTCGGGGTACAATCAAATTCTCATTGCCCCGGAGGATCAGGAGAAGACAACCTTTACATGTCCTTACGGCACGCTTGCTTTCTCGAGAATGCCATTTGGACTATGTAATGCCCCGGCGATCTTCCAAATGTGCATGATGGAAATTTTCACCGATATGGTGGAGGATATCTTGGAGGTCTTCATGGACGATTTCAGCGTAGTGGGGGATTCATTTGAGGAATGTTTGGTGAACTTGGATAGGGTGTTGGAAAGATATGAAGAAACCAACCTTGTGCTCAACTGGGAGAAATGTCACTTTATGGTGCAAGAGGGTATTGCATTGGGTCACAAAATCTCAAAACATGGAATTGAAGTTGATAAGGCAAAAATTGAGGTTATCTCAAAGTTCCCTCCCCCTACTTCTGTCAAAGGGGTGAGGAGTTTTTTTGGTCATGCCTGGTTCTACCGGCGATTCATTAAAGACTTCTCGAAAATTGTAAACCCGCTTTGCAAATTATTGGAGAAGGATGTCAGGTTTATCTTTGATGAGAAGTGCAAGGAGTCTTTTGAGCTATTGAAACACAAGTTGACCACAACTCCTATCATCACCGCACCTACTTGGGAATTGCCCTTTGAACTTATGTGCGATGCGAGTGATGTGGTGGTAGGTGTGGTGCTAGGCCAACGGATCAACAAGATATTCCATCATGTATATTATGCTAGCAAAATAATGAATGAGGCCCAAAGAAACTACACGATGACGAAAAAAGAGCTATTGGCTATTGTGTTTGCGATGGAGAAATTTTGACCTTATCTTATGGGGGCAAAGGTGATCATACACACGGACCATGCAGCCCTCCGGTATTTGATGACAAAGAAGGATTCAAAAGCAAGATTGATGAGGTGGGTGCTACTCCTTCAGGAATTTGACCTAGAGATTGTGGATAGGAAGGGAAGTGAGAATCAAGTTGCGGACCATTTTTCCCGGCTAGAGGAAAAGGGGAGACCGTGTGATGGTGTTGAGATAAATGATACATTCCCCGATGAGTAGCTTCTTTCCGTTTCTATGTGTAATATGCCTTGGTTCGCGAATATCGCCAACTTCATTGTGACCGGAAATGTCCCGTGTGAGCTCTCTTCCAACCAAAGGAAGAAACTCAAGCGGGATAGCTTGGATTTTTATTGGGATGATCCGTATTTGTTTAAAATTTGCACGGACGGGGTGATAAGAATATGTGTACCGAAAAGTGAACAAATGAACATATTGGAGGCTTGTCACCCTTCTCCCTATGGTGGCCATCATGGGGGGGTGAGGACGGCTTCGAAGGTCTTGAGGTGTGGCTTCTATTGGATGACATTGTTTAAATATGCTAGTGACTTGGTGAAGAGATGTGATGCATGCCAAAGAGCCGACGGGATTTCAAAAAGGGATGAAATGCCTCTCAATACAGTTCTCGAGGTGGATATTCTTAATGTTTGGGGCATTGATTTCATGGGACCATTCGTGAGCTCTTGTGGGAACACTTATATTCTCGTGGCGGTGGACTATGTTTCAATGTGGGTTGAAGTCGTGGCTTTACCCAACAATGAAGCCCGGAGTGTTGTGGAGTTCTTGAAAAAAAGTATCTTCACTAGGTTTGGCACCCCTCGTGCTATCATTAGTGATGGGGGGTCCCATTTTTGCAACAAGGCTTTTGACTCATTGCTTGCTAAGTATGGAGTTAACCACAAAGTGACCACCCCCTATCATCCACAGGCTAGCGGTCAAGTGGAAGTCTCAAATCGGGAAATAAAGAGTATTTTGTCCAAAACGGTAAATGCTAATAGGACCGATTGGTCGAAAAAATTGGATGATGCTCTTTGGGCTTAACAAACTGCTTACAAGACTCCAATTGGTATGTCTCCGTATCAGTTGGTGTTTGGTAAGGCTTGCCATCTTCTTATTGAATTAGAACACAAGGCTATGTGGGCATTGAGAAAGTTGAACTTTGAATGGGATGTTGCAGCCAATCTCCGTGTGGAGCAATTGAATGAGCTTGATGAGTTTAGATTTCATGCCTACTCTAGCTCGTCCTTGTATAAGGACAAGATGAAGTACCTTCATGACAAATATGCTCGGGGTAAGGAGTTCAAGGTGGGCGACATGGTTCTTCTTTTCAACTCCCGGTTGAGGTTATTTCTGGGCCAAGTCAAAGTGGAATGGTCCGTTTGAAGTGGTATTTGTGACTCTTTTTGGTGCTCTTGATCTCAAAAACAAGAATGGTGAAGTATTCTGGGTCAATGGGCATCGTGTCAAGCATTATTTGGCAAAGTTTGATGACAACCACGTGGTGGCACTCATTCATTTGAAGTGATATGATGGTAACAGGTGTCGTGCCACGACGTTAAATCACGCACTTTTTGGGAGGCAACCCATGTCTTTTTCTATTTCTTTGATTCTCTTTGTAGACTAGGACTTTTGAGCTAATGGTTTGTGAGATGTTGTAGGGATGATGTTGAAGCAGTGCAAAATAAAAGTACAAAATAATAGGTCTCTGAAGTTTGCCACGCGGCCGCGTGCCCTTTTTGTGTGGTCCGCGTAACTTGTGCAAAGGTGTTTTCAGTCTTTGAAGTTATCAACACGGCCGTGGTGCATTATTGTGTGGTCCAAACTGAAAGAACGATAATTTGATGCTCTCTGAAGTTTTTCAATGCGGCCGCGCTACACTTTCGTGCGGTCCGCATGGGAAGCTAGGTTCAATGTGCTGGACATAAATCCAGCGCGATCCGAGGTCATTTTTGCGCTGCCGCACTGGTAGGTAAGTTATGGGGTCCCACCGTTTTCTATAAATAGAGACCCAAGGCCTCACTTTACATTTTTCGCACTCTGACTTCCTGAGCCCTAATTTCTATTGTTCATCTGAGACTAATCTTCTGTGTTTGCATCAAGTGTTTTGATTCTTCATAATTCCTGGTAACATTTCTTGCAAATTTCATTAATTAGTTTTTATTTTTACTTTTTATTTTCTTCCCAGTAGTATAGCTTCTTCTTTCTTCCCATTTTTCTTAGGGTTAATAATTTGGTTAGTTTTCTTGTTAGTTTTGACTACTTAGCATGATTTTCTATAAGGATAGTTTAGTAAGGTCAACTAGGACCCAAAAACTTGAACAAAAATGGACAAAATTGTCAAACCCTAGCTCAGTTCAAATACATGGCCCAGCGCGGCCGCTGGCCATTTTTGTGCGGTCCGCGTTGGTTTGTTTGTGTGCTTAACTTGTTACCAGCGTGGCTGCATCACATTTTTGTGCAGTCCACGCTGGCCCAATGTGGCCGCGGTCCATATCAGTGCGGACCGCATTGGGGAGATTCAGGGAGGTGACTTTTGGGGCTTATGCCAAGCACGGCCATGCTTCACTTTTACGCGGTCTGCGTTGCCCTCAGCGCGACCGCATGACTATTTTGCGCGGTCCACGCACCTTTATCCCGTGGTGTCCTACTTCTATGTTATGCTATCCACTGTGCCCTCCTCTAGTGTTATTCATATATTTCACTGTATGTGATTACACTAACAATGTTAGACGTGTATTTTTTGCAGATCATGGTTTAAAAACAATGCGGTAAACAAATACAACAACCCGGGAGAGGTGGTGCCTACCGAGGGGGTAAGGGAAAGAGAATAGCTAAAGTCACTCCCCAGGCTTAGGAAAACATTAAAAAAACCCGTAAACTGATACGGGCTGCTGATAGGGCGGCCTCTCATTCTTCGGGAAGTGAGTATGTACCATCTATGAGCATATCCTCAGAGTCTATCCCAACTCACATAACCGACCCCCTCCACCTAGTTGATACTCCTCCAACATCACCCTCAACCAAAAGACCAGTGAATGTAGTCTCGGATTCATTTGATGAGTCCGCAGCAGGTTGTGGTGCACAATACTCCACCTCCCCCACAGCTTCACTATTCGAGGAGAGTGCAGGACATGGTGAGGGAGGTGAGCCTCAGGTCGGGGGTGTTGATAGAACTAGAAACCCTGAGGCTTGGGAAGATCATTTCGTGAGTTAGGTGGCATTTCACAAGTTTAGAGAGTGGTGGCCCTTGAGGAAGTTGATCCCGGAGAGAAATTTCATTGACACGGACCTTTTACCCCACAACCCGAACGTGCAAAAGGAGTTCCGAACTAGATATGGCTGCGATTGTTTTGAGGAAATGTGTATTGAGGCCAATGAACACATGGTAAAAGAGTTTTATTGCAATGTTGCTCATACAGTCAAAGATACGAAGGTGAGAGATAAAATGGTGATTTTTGATGGAAAGTCCTTGAATGACTACTTGGGATTCAAGGAGGAGGATGAGTTGAAATATTTGGCTAAGTTGGCGATGGGAGAGGAAGTGCGACCGTGGTTGGCCAACTACTTGGCAATTCCAGGCATTGTTCCTAAATGGTTGAAAGCCGGAGAGAAGATTTACAGGAACACATTCAACTTCGAGGATCAAGGGTGGTTGAACTTTGTTTGCAGCCGGATTGACCCTTCTACCAATGGTCATACAGTTCCTCATGCTTGGGCTATTCTCGTGGCATCTATCATGGTCGGGCTTCCTATCAATGTGGGTAATGTCATCTCAAAGGTCATTTCTGCTGTAGGACAGGAGACGAACACAAACTACCCTTTTCCCAACAACCTGTCTATGTACTTTAGGGATCTGGAGGTCAAGAAGAAACGGTTTGATGTCAAGACCAAGTCGGTGGCTCCCTACTCATGGTATAGCATGTTGGGTTCAGACAACCCAAAGTCAAAGAAGTACCAGCCACCCAACTCTGCCCCACCTGGCCAGTCTGAGGAGCTAGTTGTGGTAGAGCCTTCTACCGGGCCATCCACCATTCCTGCTACTACTACCGGTGAGACCTTGCCCCCAGGTCCTTCTTGTGTTGCTGGACCAAGTACTTTATCTGGTCCGGCAGTCCCATCATCAAAGACTTATCCATTCACTACCCACCAATTGAGTCAATCATTAGCCAGTTTGAACAACTGGATGTCAGCTGCGACATCCAAGTTGTCCATATTAGCCACTTCAGTTGAGGCCCACTTAGCACCAGCCATTGCTCAGATTCCTTAATCTATTGAGGATACCTTGAAGAAGGTCCTGGCCAACCAGGAGAAGATTTTGGAAACTCAGGCCACCTTGACTAAGGTGGTAGATTCACATGGCAAAGCACTTAAGGAGCTTGCCAAGGAGCACAAAAAGATGAGAAAGTCAAGGGCGTCTAAGGAGTCAGTGAAGAAGATTAGAGCGGACATGGAAAAGCTATTGGCAGATCAGATGCCTTTAGACTTGCTATTTGGGGAGCCATCCCTAGATCCAGCAGCATCTTAGCCACAGCAGGAGGAGGAGCCCAGGCCTCCAAGGAAGAAGAGGAAGCTCCCTAGCACAAAGGGTGCAGTGATTGAGCTAGCACAGGTTCAGGAGGGTCCTTCCGGTGATGTACCAGATATTCAGTCGGTCCAGTAGCAGGACCCTGTCCTAGTAGCAGAGCAGCAGCAGGCCGGGAACCAGTCTGAGGTTCCCGCCCGTACATAGGACCAGGGGACCACTGAGGATCCCATGCAGACAGACCAGGCTTAGGGAGCCGTTCTATAACCTTTCATCTATTTTTGTGCTTATTTGTGTTGTTGGCATTGGGGATAATGCCAGCTCTTATTCGGGGGGGTGCGCCCTACTTTTTGGATTATCTAGATGACTGTACATATTAGATTCACATTTTATGTTTTGATGATTTGATTTTCTAGTTGGTCTGTATATAACTTTACATTTTAGCTACTTTTCTCATACTTTTATTCTCTTTTGGTCTGTATATAAAGCACTTTTGGTATATATTCATCCCTCGTTGTATATTCTACTCCCCTATTGTACATATTCATTTGATTTCTCTATTTTTGCAAAAATTTTCATTTTAGCTTAGTAGATAGGCTCGTAGCCTTTTGGTTTTGTTTTTGGCGTTTGCAATAAGCCCTTGGTTTTCTTAATGCCACGATTCTTTCCAAGGGTGGATTATAGTGTGAACCGGGTGGCTCTTCCTGATGATAGATGGAGTGACTACCTTTTTAAGGGTTTGAGTCTGTTTTTGATTTTTCTTTTGTTTTTGATATTTCGTGGTTAAGGGTACCTTAGGCAAAGCTTGACTTGGGCCTAACACATTTGCCTTTGATCCCATGGTCAAAGATTTAATGTTGTGTTTAGGTTATGGTGAAAGCCGTGTCCTTGAGACTCTTGTATTGACCAAACAATCATCATGTGGTCTTGTTGGACAATTGTGCGCTTGAATTGTAACTAAGGTCATTGTGGACCCTCGACTCGATATGTTTAGCAATCCCCTAGCATGTGTGGTGAGGAATCGAATTTTGAGTCCAAGTCTCGAGCCGATGGTCTAGAACTTGCCCCAAGTGTTTGTTGAGGCGAAATCATAGGTGAAGTTTGACTTGAGAAGTGACTATAGGCTCTCATTGATCCAATTGTAAAATGAACAATTCCATGGCCTACCAACAAAATGATCCCTAGTTAACCCTTTTGAGCCTTAAACCTTCTTCTTTCATGAACTAATGTTACAAGCCTATACCCGTTCCTACACTCTATTGGCACCCACACTTCCCTTGAGCAATGGCAAAGTCAAAGTGTGGGGGGAGAGACAAGAAGGAAAACAAAAAGGGAAAAAGGTACTAAAGCAAAAACAGAAAGGCAAGGCAATGAAAAAGAGAAAAAGAAAAAGACAAAAAGAAAGACCAAGGTGAAAAAGAATAAAAAGGGGTCAAGAAAAACAAAAGTGAAAAAGGTGTGGAAACAAAAGTAGAAAAAGGAGAAATGATTTGAATTGCCTAAAGAAGAGTGACAATATGTCCCTCTAACCCCTTGAAAAGAAGTGAATTACTCAAATGAGTTAAGAAAGTGTGCCAAAATGAATCAAAGAAAGTGCTTAAGGGAAGGTTGAACCCATTTGAACAAAAACATGTCCTAGCCTCACCCAAAAGCCTTCACAATTGACTCCCCAAAAGCCCTATAGGATCTTGAGTCGAAGGGAACCTACATTAATGGATACTTACATAAGGGGCAAGCATATAGTACCTAGAGTCGGACTTGTGACCTTCTTTGTGAGAGAAATGAGTGAAAGTCCATCAACCTCCGTTTGTGTGTCAATACTCTAAAAGGTGAACTTCGCTTAGGGAGAGTTAAGGATGTGTGAGTTTGGGTTCCACAATGACCAAGGTATTTCACAAAAGCTTTTTGATGAAATGTGTCAACCCTTGATGCTCTTGTGTCACACTTGATCCATAGTTTTCAAAAGCTTAAAATGTGTTAATGATGCATTCGTATTGAGGGCAATTGTTAGTCCCAATTGATGCTTGTTGAGGTTACTTTAGGATGACTGGAAATTCTTGGATTGCCTTTTTAAGGGTAGGTCTTATTTTGTTTGCTTGAGGACAAGCAAAGTTTTAAGTTTGGGGGAGTTGATAAGTTAGGATTTTAACATGATTATACCCCCTACTTGCTATTGCTTTTGTTAGAAATTGCCACAAAATAGTCCCAAAATGCTTACAAGTTGCGCTTGATTGCAGGTTTGAGCGACGAGAGATAAATGTCAAAGATCAGCTCCAAACGGAGTGGAACCTACCAAGTGTAAAATACCAAGTGAAGTGAGGAACAGGAAGACCTAGCGCAGACTGCACTGATAGACCACGCGGCCGCGCTAGGAGATTGAGAGGCTAGTTAATTTAAGTACATGTTGCGCGGTCGCGCTCCACTTCTGCGTGGTTCACGCCAGTAAGGTTCAGAGACTCATAAATGCAAACCAAAGTCTCACGCGACCGCGCTACATATCAGCGCGGTCCGCGTGGACTAGATTCATAGAACTAGAAATTTGGCCATCTAGCCACGCGGTCGCGCTAACTTTCAGCGCGGTCCGCGCCCATCTTTCATTGCAGCTATGCTACAATTCTGCGCAGTCCGCTGTCCCAACTTCAGAGATGAGATTTTAAGAGTCCAAGAGCCAATGCGGCCGCGCGACCTTTTTGCGCGGTCCGCACTGACCCCGCATGGGTATTTTTGTCCAGTTTTTCCAGCCCGGTATAAATAGGACAATTTATCATTTTTTAGGTTAAACTTTAATTTTCTGAACAGATCTGCACTCGTGAGACTCAATATTGTTTCCATTTTCGGCACTTCTACTCTTCATTATTGTAGATTCTACTTAGTAATCAATTAATATGTTTAGTTCATCATCTATTTCTTTTGTTTCTTCTCTAATTATGTCTAGATAAATCCATTAGCTAGGGTTGTGGCTCAATCCTAGTGTGGGTAGTTAATGGGTGTTGCATTCTAGGGTGAGATTGAGATTGGGTGTTTGTTATTTGGGTTAATTTTGTGTTTTAATTTAGAATTTGTGGTTGCAAACACAGATTCAAGCTTTGTGGGGGTCTAACCCTTCTTGAGAAAGAGAGTCTATGACCCTAAAAGTTGACCCAACAAGGAATTGGGATGGACCCATGAGAATGGTAGTCCCGATTAACGGGTTAAACCTCGAGAGTAATTACCCTACTTGAACTCTAGTTGCTTGGTCAAATTGACCTTCTCAATTAGTCTCGAGAGAGTCAATTGGGCAAAATCGTTTTCTCTACCGAGAGGTGTGAGAATGAATACAATTGTGCAACGGTTATAGCATAAGCCCCAAATATATCAATCTCTTCTTAGTAACTTCTACCCGTTAGCTAGCCACCAAGGTAGTGTCATGACCCTAGTGCTTTTCTCCATATTAAATACAACTTAGCAATATTTACTTTAGAATAATTTAGCTTTAATCCTAGATTACAATAGTAATATTAAGTATAAAAAACCCCAAAAATATTAATAGTGAAATTAGAAGTACAAACGCAATTCTAGGCTAAATAGGCAATACAAATCCACTCGAAGCTCCCTGTGAAAATTCGATCCGGAACCACTATTCGGGTAAAAGCTGTTGCTATCCGCTTTTCCTACCATTGTGTAGAGTTGAGACGGCCGCGATCACACGCTTGTTGAATACTATCTGCATCTATGGACAATTCTGAGTTGTTGAATATTTTTGTTTATTAGCTTCATGTTGGCATCATGGATAAGTGGATGTTCATGGAAAAGTTTGCTGCAATTACTAATATTAATTTTTTGTTGACCAATGACGTAAATAGGTTGTTAGTTAATTTAATTTTTTAGAAGTTGAATAAGTTATGATTTCTAATTGATTTGGGATTGTTGTAGATGAAACTATTTCAGTAAAGTAGTTTAGGAAATGTAACCTTTATATGGGCATGCTCTTAATATATCAATTGTGATTGTGTACACTTCGCGTGATATAATTGTGATCGTAAAAACCAATTCGGAGCATGCGTTCGCACAAATTTGATTAGACCTTCTTAATAATAAATTTTTATTAATATAATCCTCTTTAAATTAAATGTAGTTCTTTAGGCCGGGTGTGTCATCCATAATTGAATCCCAATGGCCCTCGCGTTAATGTTACAACTTAGATATTAAGAATAATATTCGTAGTTTGCTTTAGACACACTTAATATACCATCGTGGTTGTGTACACGTTCGCGTGACATAATTACGATTCCAAAAACAAAACTGGAGTATGCGTTCGCGCAACTTCAGCTGAACTTTCTTAATAATAATAAAATATTATTAATTGTGGACACGTTTGCATGACATAATTTTGACGCACCAAACGAATGGGTACACGTACGCGTGACCTGTTTCAAGATTTTTTTAGTTAAAAGAGGTAAAGCACATAGGTTCTAAAATCACTAATTAAACAATTTAATAAGCCAAGTATGATCAAAGCGACCGTGCAACAACTACAAAACTTGAGAATGCCTAACACCTTCTCCCGGGTTAATAGAATTCCTTATCCGGATTTTTGTGTTCACAGACCATAAATAAGATTCAAATTTCCTCGATTCAGGATTTTATACCGGTGACTTGGGAACATAAATTATCCCAAGTGGCGACTCTGAATTTTAAATAAATAATCTCGTTTCGATTGTCACTTATATTGGAAAAAACTTCCTTATACCCCTTCGGGTGGCAGTAAAAATGAGGTGTGACAGCTCTGGCAACTCTGCTGGGGAAAAGAACTCAGAATCTCTTGTTCAGGGTTAAATAATTCAAGCTCGTTTTATGATTTTTACTTGGCTTTATTTATTGTTCATATTACTGTATTATGTGAATTTTTTAAGCTAAATTCTATCTGTTTACTGCTTTAATATTGTTTGAATTGTATATAACTGTCTTCTTACGCCACCCCTCTGAGTCTTCTAAAAATGGTGCAGACATTCGCGTGGCTCGCTTTTTCTGTAGAAATTATACCAAATAGAACGAGGCTGGGCCAGCAATAAGGCTGGGTAGACTTTAGTGCTCCCGTGCGTTGCCCCCTCTTCGACCCCAGTTGTCCGCTCGGGTAACCCAAGTCTAGAACACAACCTTAGGATTTAAACCAAGAAAAACACAGCCTCATGCCGGATCACTAGTAGGAACGTTTATTTGTTTCATGTGCATTTGACTTAGGGGACTCAACACATGGGTTGGGTCTGTGTAGGACAGGTGTATCCAAAATAACATACCATCTTAATGCATCCTATGTGCTACATGTTGCAATCTTCAAGGGTAAAAGGGTCATTTGGCGGACCAATAATAGTTGAGGGCAAATTAGAAAAAAAGAGAAAAAGAAAAAAAGAGGGTGAAGTGTGAAAATAAAGCAAGCAGGGCTCAGTTATGTTTTCTTTCACATTTTTGTTAAGAAAAAGAAAAAGAAAAAGAAAAAACACATGAAATATTCAAAAAAAAAATTTGCACTTTTCATCATTTTCCGAAAATCCAAAAAATCAAAAAAAAAAGGAGAAAAGATTTCACGTGTTTCATCATTTTTTCAAAAAAAAAAAGAGACAAATATTTTCTATAAATTAGTTATTTTTTTAAATTCTCGCCTGTATTCAATCTGCCCGAACTACGTGTACCTGATTCTCGTCTTTCGGGGCATGATACGTAGGCAACCCATATAGGGTTTGGTCTTCCCAGCGAGTCTTAGGTTCTTGGCTTCGCGGGGTCTTAGCCAAATTTTGCATTTTTGGCCACTTTTAGCCACATAGGTTAGTTTCAGAAAAATAATCACAATCATGTCTTGCATGTGTCCAATAAGGAGTGTTATTGTCTCACATAGTGTTCTAGGTCCTTAACTTTATGTGGTCCTAATTTTCTCATATAGGCATGAGTTTACTTACAGGATTTTGAGCACGACAGACACCTCAGGACCATCCAGTCAGGACCAGGAGTTGCTTCAGAAGATGTTTTTTTAAAATTTATTTTTATGTTTTGAGTCTATTTTTTTATGTCGTCTTTTACCTTCTAGTTTTTTATAGTAATGTCGAGTTTCTTGTTATTGTATTTTTTATTTTGTATTCGAAAAAATATGTTATAACTCAAAAATCCAAAAAAAAAAAGAGGTTTTGCGTTTTGTACTTTCGTTAGAAGTTTTCTTTAAAATACCAATTCTAGAAATTAAAAAAAAAATATTTTGAGGTGGTTTTCCTTTAGGAAATTAATATCTAGAAGCCAAAATAACAAATTACTTTCATATTTCCTTAAGTATATGTAGACATGTGATTTTTTACCCTCCCCAAGATTTTGCATATTTTAGCATTTAAACACTTAGTTTAGGTTTAATATAGCTATTTCAACTCATTTTGATAATTTTACTTTATTTTATTACAAGAAAAATAAAAATTACAAAAAAATATTTTAGTTATGTATTTTTCATAAATTTTAAAAAAAATAAAAAATAGTACCTTATTTTTATCTTTATATAATTTTGAAAACACAAAAATAATTTCATATTTAGTTTAATTAGGATTAATTTTGGCATGGTGTAGTATTTCTATCTTATTTTAAAAAGGCATTGTGTAGTCTAGGCCCCTTTCTAGACTCTTCTTTAGGACAAAAAATAACTAAAAAACCTTAAGGACTTAACACAAAAAGACCTAGGGAGTAATTGGCAAATAAAAAAAAATCACCTAAAACCTAGACATATATAATAGGGCTAACACCTATCAGCTAAAAAAAGGAAAATAACGCTACAATGAGCTTTGAAGGGGAAAATCAGTAGCGCCGCAGAGAGCAAATCAAAGACCCCACCCCTATGACTTTGTCTTCTTTGCTCCACCCATTCGACCACCCCTGTATCTTCAACATAGCTTCACCCACCTCCATCGCCACCAGTCACCGACAAATGCAAATACTGTGGAGGGGAAACGGAAGAGGGAATGGAGGTGTAGACAGCTAATTTTCGTTTCAGAATTTAGTTTTCTTTCCATTTTCAATTTAGAAACCATGGAATCGACGGAATTTGATTGGATTCGTTCCAATGCCGATTCACATTTTCGTTTGAGGTTCGGCGTCGGATTGTGAGTTCAATTCCATCCGCTGCTTAAGATTCGCAGTTTCTGTTGGTCTTTCGCCGCTGATTTCGCTTGGATTTAGAGTCGAAATTTTGTACTCGACAATTCTTCCACCAATATTAAGGAAATCTTTGTTTAAACAAGTTTTTCTCCTTACTACTTCATCTTCTTCAATTTTCTTGTTGTGAATTTAAGTATCCAAGGGCTGTGTTAAGATGATTTTGCTTTACATGTGTTAAGTGATGATATAATTGTTGTGGTGCATTTGTTAGTTGATTTTCTTGTTGTGAATCTGATTTCCGTCAGTTTGAATTAGTTCCTCGTCTTTTGTTTGTTGATTAAATACAATGGTTTCTGGCAAAGAGGAATCTGGGGGTCTGCATTCTGAAATGAAGGACGTTGGGCTCTTTAAAGTGTCTTGGTAGGTAGAAAACTTATTAGAAGTGGAAGTTGGTATTCAAGAAGTAAGTGCCAATAGCCTTGCAGTTGACGTCTTTTGGTGTTGGAAGTGATAACTTTGAAAAATGGCTTTTCCTGTTCTTTAACATCTTAATTGGAGCGTTTTTTTATTAGTTTAGAAATAGTTTCATTTAAGTTGGCTCCTAGAAAGGCTAAGACATCCTCTTAATCTGGGTAGTGACTCTAGGAATGCATATTGTGGAATGTTTTCCGTGTCCTTGTAGTCTGTTTCATGAAATAATTTTGGCATCTTGGACCATATTTATGTTTATCCAAAAATTTGTGGTACTATTTAGCATGTCCTTACTGTTTTGAAACTTGATTTGAATGTTTTTTTATTGGCGTATTAGTGGTTGAGACCTTGGAAATTTTGCATCTGGTAGTGTGAATTTCCATTTTCTTTCCAAATAACTTTTAAAGCTTCATTAATATACTGTAGGTTCTTCTTCTCGTTAGCTTTGATTCAAGTTTGCCTTTGTCATTTTCCCTTATTCTTTTGGTTCAAACAACGTTAGTTGGCAGTGGTTTTAAGTAATTACCATCACTTCTTCATGATTTTTCAATCCCTTTAAGTGATCACCTTTAGCTGATTTGTTATCCATAATCCATTGCTACACAGCAAATCCGAAACTTAGGGAAATAGATGAGTATCCGTATTTCGTGTAATTGAATGCAATCCTTTGAAATTAAAATCGAGGTGTGTCATCAGTTGAATTTTCATGGCCCTCGCAAAGTTAAAAATGCGTAGTTGCTTTAGGCGCGTTGTTTTAATAACTTACCTTCCTAAACTCGGGTGCGCATTTATGCGACCCAAATCCAAATCTCAACGTTGGATAAAATGTGTTGCAGACTGCGGGTGCATTTATGTGACGCGGTTTGAAACATATTTTAAATGACATTGCAATCTTCCTTTAATTAATTAAATAAAAGCGGCTAACAAGTAAACATTACACATATGTTCAAAATGTTTTAAAATCAGATAACTAAGCCGAATATAACAGTTAAGAGACCGTGCTAGAACCACAGAACTCGAAAATGCCTAACACCTTCTCCCGGGTTAACAGAATTCCTTACCCAGATTTCTAGTTCGCGGACTGTAATACAGAGTCAACCCTTTCCTTGATTCAGGATTTGAACCGGTGACTTGGGATACCATAAATCTCCCAAGTTGCGACTCTGAATTTTCAATAAACAAAGAATCCTGTTTCGATTGTCCTTTAATTGAAAAAAACTCCTTTTATTATACCCCTCCCGGGGGTGTAGTGAAAAATGAGGTGTGACAGCTCTGGTGACTCTGCTAGGGACTAGAACCCAAATTTTCGGTTCAGGGTTCAAGAATTCGAGCTTGGAATAATTATTGTATTTGGCTTTATTTACTGTCTGATTTTATTACATGTTTGGTACTAATGTGCAAAATATTGCTTTTTACCGCTTTGATATTATCTGAACTGTATATATAAACTGCTATGAAACCCTTCTCTTCTCCCTTCTGAGGAGTGCACACTAGTCGTGACTTCTTTCTGTTAGTGTCATATCCCAAATAAGACGAGGCTCGAACAAGTTGCAAAGCCGGAGGATCTTTTGGTTACCGGTACGCAGCCCCCCTCCCTCCCCCCCAGCTCGAGTTGTCCGCTCGGGTACATAGGTCTAGAACAAATGCCCAGGTTTTGAACCTAGAATAACTCAGCCTCATGCCGGATCCCTAGTAGGAACGCTTGTTTGCATCATATGCATTTGACTTAGGGAACTCAACACAGGGGTTGGGTCCGTCTAGGACAGGTATACCTAAAATAATAGACCATCTTGATGTATTTTATGTGCTACATGTTGCATTTCACCAAGGGTAAAAGGGTCATTTGGCGGACCAATGAAAGTTGAGGACAAATGAAAAATGAAAAAAAAGAAGAGAAAAAAGGAAAAAAAAAGAGGGTGAAGTGTGAAAATAAAGCAAGTAGGGCCCAATTATATTTTTTTGTTACGTTTTTATTAAGAAAAAGTCAAAAAAATACATGAAAAATTCAAAAGATTTTACACTTTTTCATAGTTTTCAGAAAATCAAAAATTAAAAAAAAAGGAAAAGGAAATCCAAAAAGATTTTACATGCTTCATCAGTTTTCAAGAAAAAGCAAAAAATATGTTTTCTCTAAATTTGTGGTTTTTTTTAATTCTCAACCGTATCCAATCTGCCCTGAACTACACATACCTAATTCTTGTCTTTCGGGGCGTGATATGTAGGCAACCCACATAGGGTCCGGTCTTCCTAGTAAATCTTAGGTTCTTGGCTTTGCGGGGTCTTAGCCAAATTTTACACTTCTAGCCACCTTTTGGCCAAATAAATCATTTTGCAAAAATAAATTCAATCATGTATTGCATGTGTCTAGTAGGGAATATTATTGTCTCACGTAGTATTGGTTTATATTTTCTCGTACAGGTGTGGATCCACTTACCGGAGTTTGAGCATGACAGATACCCCAGGGCCACTACATTTTTTTTTTTTTTTTGGCAATCCACTAGGCAAGTGCCTAGGGCTAATTTTTTTTATTAATAACAGAAAAGAAAAATACAACAATTAGGAAATTTACAAATAAGGGAGAAAATAGCACCGGTATTGTTACCCATATAACACAAACCGGGCTAACCTTACTGTACTAATCCAATTGAGGCTTGCCAACCTCGCCTACTAATAAGCATGTAAAAAATATGAACTTGAAAGGACCAAATATTCTATGATTATCACAGAGTTTATAACATACTCCGTGATGATATTATAGATGAGAATACTAATAAAGTGGTATAATAAAATGTAGTACCCATTTGATTCTTGTCCCTTTTTTTCCAACCTTGTAAAATCTTCAATTTGTAATTCTTTGTCGTTTTCATCTACCTTGTTCAAAATGTATTCAAAAATCATCAATTCTTTTTTGAACGGTTGGACCTTGTTGATGAAGTTGGGGCAGCCTGCTTTTGTTTGGCAGCTCTCGTTGGAGGTCGCCTTACAATTGCTTCCTTGTCGGACCTTGTTATAATTTTCATCCAGACCTGCTTTGTTTGTTCCAATGTGGTCCTCCATAGTGTTTGGTGGTGTATCTAGGTGGTGAATGCATGTGCAACAAGGAGGATTACTTAGAATGAAATCTGAAGCCTCCAACTTTTTCTTTAATTTTCCCGTCAAAGTATTCTCAAAATATAACATTTGAAGTCCATCCTTGATAACTCTTTCAACATGATGGTTGGCAAATCGAAACCTTAGTTTAAGACCATTTTCTTGTTCCCTTTTCAAATTTGAGCAGGTGAATTTATTTGAAAAAGTGACCAAAGGTTGCTTGATCATGGGATCCTTGGTAATATTTTCCACGCGAGGGCTCAAAAACTGCAGCAATTTATTCTCCTTTATGCCTGCTTGACTTGTTGTGATCTTCTACTCAAACTGCTCACAATGCATATGTTTTGCTCTATGCTGCATCTTCTTCTTTTTTTTCTTTGTTGTTGTCTTTGAGGTTGAGGTTGCTGTAGGTGTGCATTGGTTGGAGTTGGTGTTGCTTCATGTTGTTCATACACAGAAATTGCAGCAAGATCATATGCAATCTCCCCGTTCTCCTCTTCAATTCCTTCAGATTGTTCAGCACATTTGGCAGCCCATTTTTTGGATTTGCTAACCATATCTGTCAAAGTTGATTGAGCAATTTCATTGGTATTTGCTGTTGATAATAGCAACTGTCCAAGTTCGCCTCCATATTCACCAAACGACTCTATTGACTGTGAAGGTACCTCGAACACAGAAGTATTCAAGGTGACTAATGGTTGTCTAGCCATAGTAGTATTCATCACCATTGTGGCCTGTGCATCTTTAATAATTTTTTCCACATGAGGACTGGAAAAATACAGCGTTGGAGTACTGTACGCTTGCTTATGCATTAGCTCATTGCCTTGGCCATTTTTTTTTGCTTGTACATGAAATAATTTGTTGCTGAATTACACAGCATTTTGTAGCATCATTGATGTCCTTAGGATGCACACCTTCTGCCTCGTCAGGAGTTTTCACACCTGCTGCCTCGTCGAATGTTGCATTAGTCTTCCATGTTGTATCAACTGGAGCAATAGCATGACTTAAGTCACTTTACACAGCATTACAAAGTACCAACTACTGCATTTGACATTGGAGTTGTTGTCCCTGAAGTTGTTCAAATGGAGTTGTTTGTCCTCCAAAAGCTTCATGATCAAAGGCACATGAATTCTGCACAACATCAACTGTTCCATTCAAGTTAGAAACAGCTTTTTGCCCTCCAAAACTGTCACGACTCAAAATACACTAAGGGTCGTGGTGACGCCGGACACCTCTGTCAGGCAAGCCAACTAAATTATCAATTAACTTCTCTTTTAATACCTTTGAAAATATAGGATTTTTCCTTCAATTTTTCATAATTAAAACAATCTTTACTACAATTCAAATTAAATAATAAATGTTTAGTACGAATCTTTCGAAAACCATCCCAGAACCCGGTGTCACAAGTGCGTGAGCAACTATCGATAAGGAAAATAAAATACAACATCTGTCCGAAATATAGTGGACAGGGTATAATTAATAAAAATGTTGAAAGGAACTACATTGGCTGCTGGTCGTCTCGAACAATGCAGCTCACCTAGTCCCGGGGTCATCCGTGCTGCTACGTTCAGTAAGCTGCTAAAGGTATGTATACTTGTGCAACAAAAAATGCACAGAAGTGTAGTATGAGTACATAATCAACGTGTACTCAATGAGTATCCCGCCTAATCTCGAAGAAGTAGAGATGAGATGGCCAACTCCGACACTCACTAGGGGTCAATTAACAATATTCTAGAAATGCGAGGAAAATCATGGATTTATATAGTAGTTCAAATTCGCGAAGCCAGAAAACAGGTAAACACCTTCAAAAATTAAGCAGGGGCTTCCAAGGTTTATTCTTTATTATCTTATCAATTTATATTAAGCCACGAAGGGCCAAATCCACATTTAAAATTCTCAAGCGACAAATAACATGCGCAAATCACACCGAGGCGACGGCCCGATCCAACAGGAATGTAAATTGTGCATTGCCGAGGGTCGAGCGGCCCGAACCATAGATGCATCTATTTAAATCTGCCAAGGCATTTGGCCTGTTCCATAAATAAACACATACTCTGCTCGCGAATCATGCATGCGACGCAGGTATATATACAATACATGCTCAAGTAGCCAATTAAGAATTCATCAGGGACATTTATCCAAATAAGACAATTTCTCTTTTTAACGATTCAGGAAAATGATGTTTAATCTCTTTTTAAATTCATTTACTAATCCAAGGTGATTTAAACAATTCGAGATATCAATGGGTTCATAAATAATCCAAGTATAAAATGATCATGGGTCCTAACTACCCGGACAATAGCATAATAGTAGCTACACACGGACTCTCGTCACCTCGTGTGTACGTAACCCCCACATATAGGAGCACATAATCAATTATTTTACCTATGGGGACAATTCCCTCTTGCAAGGTTAGAAAGGAGACTCACCTCGCTCCGAAGACTCTTAACCGGCATTCCACATTCTTCTGAAGGCTTGAACCGATGCACAATGCACCAAAACTAGCCAATTAACGACAAACTAATGAGAACATGCTCAAATACTTGTTAACAATTCAAATTATACAAATTCCCAACTCCGCTTAGTGAAATGACCAAAATGCACTCGGGCCCACGTGCCCGGATTCCAAAATTTCTCGAAGATAAAGATTACCCATGACCTTAGGAACTCAAATATTTAATTTTCTCTAAATTCCATACCCAAAATCGTGGCTAAATTCCAAGAATATAATTTTTCTAGGTTTTCCTCTAACCCTCAATTTTCTACCCATTCACATGCTAAAATCTATACATACTCAATGTATTTAACTCATAATAGGTGGTATTAGCTTACCTTATCATTGATGAATGAATTCCTCTCTTGAATCCTCCAAGATTCACCCCCAAGCCAAGAAAAAATGAGAGAAATGAACCCAAATCTCGATTTAAAACACCCTTGCTGCCCCCAGGTACTTCCGCTTTTGTGGTGCATTTTCCGCTTCTGCAGATGTCACTTTTGCGATTTTTGGCCGCTACTGCGGCTTTGGGCAAGTGGAAGCTCACCGTTTCTGCGGTCAGGGGCCGCTTAAGTGGAACCGCTTCTACGGTCCCTGGGCCGCTTCTGCGGTTTCCTTGGGCCTGGCCCCCTTCCGCTTCTGCGCGATTTTGGCCGCATCTGTGGTACCGCTTCTGCAGTCCAAGAACCGCAGATACGGTTATGATAGAAGCAGCAACCTAAAGCCTTCCCAAATTCCATTTTTTGATCCGTTAGTCACCTGGAATCCACCCGAGGCCCCCAGGACCCCAACCAAAGCTGCCAACCAATCCCAAAACACATTATGGACTTGCTCGAGCCCTCAAATCATAAGAAACAATGCTAAAACCATGAATTACACCCCGATTCAAGCTTTATGAACTTTAGAACATCCAACTTCTACTTTCGATGCTTAAACCTATCAAATCACGTCCGATTGACCTCAAATTTTGCACACAAGTCATATTTGACATTACGGACCTACTCTAGCTTTCGGAATTAGATTCCGACCCCGATATCAAAAATTCCACTTTCGGTCAAACTTCTCAAAAACCTTCAAATGTCTATCTTTAGCCAAATGGCTCCAAAATGACCTACGGACCTCCGAATTCACTTCTGATCGCGCTCCCAACTCCAGAATCACCATACGGAGCTACTCCCAGTCTCAGAATACCAAAAGGACATTGATAACACTAAAACGCACTTCAAACCAAACTTATGAAATTTCTTCCAAAATGCCAACTTCCACAATCAGCGTAAAAACGCTCCCGGGTCATCCAAAACCTAATCCGGGCATACGCCTGAGTGTGAAATCATCATATGAACCTGCTGGAACCTTCAGATCCTGATTCTGAGGTCGTTTACACATAATTCCAATCCTAGTGCATTCTTTCAGCTTTAAGCTTCCAAAATAAGAATTTTCCTTCTAAATTAACTCTGGACTTTCCAGAAATTTAATTCCGACCACATGTACAAGTCATAATACCTGAAATAAAGTTGTTCATGGCCTCCGACTGCTGAACGGAGCACTAGTACTCAAAACGACCGGTCGAGTCGTTACATTCTCTCCCACTTAAACATATGTTCGTCCTCGAACGTGCAGAGAACTATACGGAAGTAGTCTGAAATCACTATTTAGCACCTCATGCACCTTCCTATGCTACCACAACTTAGCTGAGCACATTAGTTCGATAAATTCTGAAGATATTCCCTTTTATTCAAGAAAATAAGCCTTAGAGCTCGATTCCAACATCCGAAATCCTATGCCAGGCCCGTTTCCAACATACGACCACCATATCAATCACTACACGCTGTACTCAAACATGAATGCATAACTTTGCGGGATTCTTACTTTGCAACACTTAGCCCACAGGATCACAATAGCCTTTTTCTGATCAACTTGGTCAAAATCCTACTAATCTGATGTTCCCATTGCACCTATGATATATACAGGTCCTACCCTATCCTTTACCATACCTGCATGACGGAAGAGATGTACCAACATTCATAATCTACCGCCAAGTCAACAAAACATTAGGTCTATACTCCTGACAAAACCTTCACCTCATTCTGAACCCAATAATGGTCTTATCTCCATAACATACCTCATACAGCTGGATTGCACAGAATCCTAGATCAAGAGATCTTGTCTCATCTGATACAACTGCTCAGGCAATAAGCTACCCCAGAAATTTGTTAAAATCTCATATGACACTACCATGCGCCAATAGGCCACCAATTCGAACGCAATGCCAAAGGAAAAAGAACTCTGGAAGGAAGTACCTAACTCCCGCACTACTACGGACTTTCCTTAGAAAATAGGAAGCAGAACATACAAAAATAGCATATAGAAAACTACACTCACATCACACTGTTGCGGCGTGCAATCCGATCCACATAGAATAACCATGGCGGCGTGCCACCCGATCCTCACAATATAATCATGGCGGCGTGCCACACGATCCAAGTAACATTCCCATGAAAGCATGCCACCCGATCAACACGTAGAACTCATATAAAGAGAGATACATCGGGCCAAGCTGCCCATTACAACAAGATATCGAATTTGGTCACAAGCACGCTAAGTGCATAATACCATCCCTGAGGGAACATACAGCGCCATAAACTACAAAACCCAAGCACAACTGAGGTGCGATATACAAATCTGAATCCCAAGAGCCATCTTGCTCACAATACATCATTTCCACGCTGATCCTCAACATATAAACAATTTCTCAGGCTGTCTCACAACTCCCATGGCATAATGCATCACTACATGAAATATCTTAAAATGAAATAACGCCCTGACTACTCCTCTCTAAGGAGTGCACTACTGAAATGAACACAACTGGCCTGATATAAAGCCCTTTTCACATGTAAATCAATCCACTGATCTCAAGCCGATTTCTGATTGAACCAACTTGGGTAGTGACCTTTCAAAGGTCCATAGTAACTCACTTTTCCTTATAACACATAAAAACAACCATCATAACCAGAGAAACCTCCTCAGTTCGTAACCCAATAAACAAAGTGCCCTCCAGGTCTAAATTCTCAAATTAATGATATTACCACAATCCTCATACTTGGTTCAAATCTTTAGTCAATCAAGTGACTACATGTCACACTTATACAATCTTCCCATTGGACACGCTCCCAGAATCTTCTGCAATAGATAACGGGTCCGATCATCTAAATCATTGGCCGTACTAACGCTGAAAAGCGATCAAGAATCCGTAACTAGGATGCAAAGACTCTTTCACAAAACATTGATCTCAGGTAACGCTGAATACAATACCAATTTACTTTAAACATTCCACCCCTTTCTTGCTCATCTGATCTTGTGACATCCTTGTCCATACCGAACTGCAACTTGATTCTCATTTCAAATTTCATACTACTCACCGCACCCAATGTGCCAATATACGATAGGACATGCTTTTTATTATAACTCCGGAACCACTAACAGGTTAACATTTCATCACATGAAAACCTTTCATTTAACTCACTTCAGGAGATCTATAATATCATATAGGTAAATTCTCATAACCATAGAATATGCGATTCTCTAAGTAGTGGTCTAAGCTACCATAGCCCTTCCGGAATTCGCTTCCATATAACAAGCCACAACAGTAGAATGGTTTAGAATGATATCAATTATGGCGGCTGACAAACCACACACGTACTGCCACAAATCAAACGCATAACTCGATCACGCTGAATGTACTGATCACGGACCCCAACATGCCAAATTCAAATATAGCTAATCAATCCACCTTCTTCCAATTCATACTTGCTTGCCTTAGAAATAAGACTAACTCCATTCAACACATAATATACTCCATCTACACTTACCCCGAGTGACCTTGAATCACGAAACCATGCCGCCTCAAATCCCACGAACCATTTCATATCTCTCAAATGCTACACCACAAGTTAAAATATCATAGAACATTCTGGGCACCTTCTCATAAGCTGCTACAAAGCTTGATTCTTAACTGTACTCATGGGCTCGAAATCATTGGGCACTACACTTTAACTTCTGAATTCACTAGGACCATTATTGAGAGCCACCCGCTCTGACTTGGTCCCGATTGTAATTCACTCTATAATTCTTATAACACGCGAATACTCTTTCGGCGTAGCACCCGGCGAAATCACTTCATCTTCAACCTGTATCTATACCAGGCATAAATCCTAAATCCTTCCTCAAGTCTAATCATGAGCCAAGAAGGCCAACCATAGCATGCATTCAACAATTCATCTACTCAATTACTACTTATGGTATCTTTCCGTAGCTGGGATAACCCCTCAGTATGCTAATAACCAGAAACTTCGCAAGTAGTTAACCATGCAACCCAATCATAAGCGATGGGACTCTCCCACTTAGATTGAAGCCACTATTATACAACTCTGGAACTCACCAAAATCCTTTATCTCTTGTTAACATAACCTTACGCAATCATCCGCTGCAAATTCTCGGAATCTTTCTATAATTCCCTATCTTTCATATTATGAATCATCATCCACATTCGCATGACCGGTATCTTTGTTGGATAACCAATATAATTCTTTACAGAAGCTTCACCAACCACGCGACCGCTAATCCGCTCACGGGAAATAACCCGCCTGCGAAAATCACTTCCCGACACCTTCTAAATGCTGCTGCACGGGATACAATCACTATGACATCAACAACCAAATCCTGAGTCCAAGCTCACTCTCTAGCTGCACCAGTCCGTTCACTCCTCATGGACATCAATTAACTGGGCGGCAACACCTTTCCAATTTCAAAGTTATGTTGTGTCCTTTTTCGCTTCAAAAAGCTCCTTTCCGTCATACCCAATCTCCTTCCTCATAACAACACCATGCTTCGAATTAAATCTACAAACTTCCATTGCCCGTCGCTAAAATCCCAGATCATTCCAAACTCTCCTTTGGCGCATAGTCATCTTATTACCAAGCTCATATGCAATATCCACCACTCTCCCACTTTGGGCAAACTCGCTTCTTTAATCACCCATTTGACCGTTGCTTCATATATCTGGCCTTCTAGGAAATTTTGACACCACCTGACACTTCCCACACGTCTTTCCTCAAACTTTACTGCTCGTTTGCTGCCTCAAATAAACTATATCTTCGCGGCACTTGAACCCACAATGGTTGCTAACTTTTAAACCTTTCCAAAGGTCATCTTTATCGATCCGTCAACATTAGGAAATTCTGATTCGATCTTAAACCATTACACCATGCGATATCTGACAGCTGCATTTCCAATACTATTTCACAATACCTTGCCCCAAAGGCAAATTGTAGCAGATCATAACACCGACAAACTTAAAACTTTTAATTGGGACAACAGCACCCCCATATAGAGGAGAACTCCGCCACACTCGCAATTACCACGTTTCATTACTCCACCAGCCCATATCTGACCATCCTTAGTTCGATTGACTTTCCCCTGCCAGGAATAAAATATTAAATCTCTTGATTACACGGTGAGTAAACCTCCCTTCAATTCATTCACTGGCTAACACGTGGGCAACCACCCTACCATCACAACAACACTGCAGGATAATTGCTCATAAGCATTATGGAAACCTGTGCCTAGCCTCAAGGCTCTTAGAAGTTCTATTACTGAGCTAAAACAATAGAATATCCCTCCATAATGTGACTATAATAGTCCAATCAACTATACCGAGAAAATTATCCCGCACCACATCTGTAGTGCCATTACAATCCTTCAATTTTCGATTCATAACAAGTGCTCGCGTCGCGTAAGATTGAGTGGGAAGGAATCAAAGACATAAGCCTCAAAGGAATCGAACCGCACGATAAGGAAATCAAGAAGGGAAGTACTCCTAACAGCCCTGTAGCCTCCCGAGGATAAGTACAGACGTCTCCGTATCGATCCGCGAGACTCTACTAGATTTGCTCATGACTCGTGAGACCGATAGGAACCTAGCGCTCTGATACCATGTTGTCATGATCCAAAATCCACTAAGGGTCGTGGTGGCGCCGGACACCTCTGTCAGGCAAGCCAACTAAATTATCAATTAAATTCTCTTTTAATACCTTTGAAAATCTAGGATTTTTCCTTCCATTTTTCGTAATTAAAACAATCTTTACTAGAATTCAAATTAAACAATAAATGATTAGTATGAATCTTTCGAAAACCATCCCAGAACTCAGTGTCACAAGTGCATGAGCAACTATCGATAAGGAAAATAAAATACAACATCTGTCCGAAATACAGTGGACAGGGTATAATTAATAAAAATGTTGAAAGAAACTACACAGGCTGCGGGTCGTCTCGAACAATGCAGCTCACCTAGTCCCGGGGTCATCCGTACTGCTACGCCCAGTAGGATGCTAGACGTATACATACATGTGCAACAAAAAATGCACAGAAGTGTAGTATGAGTACTTAATCAATGTATACTCAATGAGTATCCCGCCTAATCTCGAAGAAGTAGAGACGAGATGGCCAACTGCGACACTCACTAGGGGTCAATTAACAATATTCTAGAAATGCGAGTAAAATCATGGATTTATATAGTACTTCAAATTCGTAAAGCTAGAAAACAGGTAAACACCATCAACAATTAAGCAAGGGCTTCCAAGGTTTACTCTTTATTATCTTATCAATTTATATTAAGCCGCAAAGGGCCAAATCCACATTTAAAATTCTCAAGCGACAAATAACATGCGCAAATCACACCGAGGCGACAGTCCGGTCCAACAGGAATGTTAACTGTGCACTGCCGAGGGTCGAGCGGCCCGAACCATAGATGCATCTTTTCAAATCTGCCGAGGCATTCAGCCCGTTCCATAAATAAACACATACCCTGGTCGCGAATCATGCATGCGACGCAGGTACACATAAAATACATGCTCAAGTAGCCAATTAAGAATTCATCAGGGATATTTATCCAAATAAGACAATTTCTTTTTTAACGATTCAGGAAAATGTTGTTTTAATCTCTTTTTAAATTAATTTACTAATCCAAGGTGATTTAAACAATTTGAGCTATCAATGGGTTTAAAAATAATCCAATTATAACATGCTCATGGGTCCTAACTAGCTGGACAATAGCATAATAGTAGCTACGCACGGACTCTCGTCACCTCGTGCATACGTGTCCCCCACATATAAGAGCACATAATCAATTATTTCACCTATAGGAATAATTCCCTCTTACAAGGTTAGAAAGGAGACTCACCTTGCTTCGAAGACTCTTAACCGGCATTCCACATTCTTCTGAAGGCTTGAACCGACACACTATGCACCCAAACTAGCCAATTAACGACAAACTAATGAGAACATGCTCAAATACTTGTTAACAATTCAAATTATACAAATTCCCAACCCTGCTTAGTGAAATGATCAAAATGCACTTGGGCCCACGTGCCCGGATTCCGAAATTTCTCGAAGATAAAGATTACCCATGACCTTAGGAACTCAAATATATAATTTTCTCTAAATTCCATACCCAAAATCGTGGCTAAATTCCAAGAATATAATTTTTCTAGGTTTTCCTCTAACCCTCAATTTTTTGCCCATCTACATGCTTAAATCTATACATAATCAATGTACTTAACTCATAATAGGTGGTATTAGCTTACCTTATCATTGATGAATGAATTACTCTCTTGAATCCTCTAAGAATCGCCCCCAATCCAAGAAAAATGAGATAAATGAACCCAAATCTCGATTTAAAACACCCTTGCTGCCTCCAGGTACTTCCGCTTTTGCGGTGCATTTTCCGCTTCTGCGGATGTCACTTCTGCGATGTTTGGCTGCTTCTGCGGCTTTGGGCAAGTGGAAGCTGACCGCTTCTGCGATTTCCTTGGGCCTGGCCCCCTTCCGCTTCTGCGAGATTTTGGCCGCATCTGTTGTCCCGCTTCTGCAGTCTAAGAACCGCAGATACGGTTATGATAGAAGCAGCAACCTCAAGCCTTCCCAAATTCCATTTTTTGATCCGTTAGCCACCCGGAATCCACCCGAGGCCCCCGAGACCCCAACCAAAGCTGCCAACCAATCCCAAAACACATTACAGACTAGCTCGAGGCCTCAAATCATAACAAACAACGCTAAAACCATGAATTACACCCCGATTCAAGCTTTATGAACTTTAGAACTTCCAACTTCTACTTTCGATGCTTAAACCTATCAAATCATGTCCGATTGACCTCAAATTTTGCACACAAGTCATATTTGACATTACGGACCTACTCCAGCTTTCGGAATTGGATTCCGACCCTGATATTAAAAAGTCCACTTCCGGTCAAACTTCTCAAAACCTTCAAATTTCTATCTTTAGCCAAATGGCTCAAAAATGATCTACGGACCTCTGAATTCACTTCCGATCACTCTCCCAACTCCAGAATCACCATACGGAGCTACTCCCTATCTCGGAATTCCAAACGGACATTGATAACACTGAAACGCACTTCAAACCAAACTTATGAAATTTCTTCCAAAATGCCAACTTCCACAATAGGAGCCAAAACGCTCTCGGGTCATCCAAAACCCGATCCAGGCATACGCCCGAGTACGAAATAATCATACGAACCTGCTGGAACCTTCAGATCCCGATTGCGAGGTCGTTTACTGACAATTCCTATCCTAGTTCATTCTTTCAGCTTTAAGCTTCTAAAATAAGAATTTTCTTCTAAATTAACTCTGGACTTTCCCGAAATTCAATTCCGACCACACGTACAAGTCATAATACTTGAAATAAAGCTGTTCATGGCCTCCGACTACTGAACAGAGTGCTAGTACTCAAAACAACCGGTCGGGTCGTTACAAAAACCATCTCGATCAAAAGCATAAAAAATCTGCACTGTTTTAGCTTGTCTTTGCCCCAGTGGTGGAATTCCAGTTGTGATTGGATTATCTACACTCCTTGCCTTTGAACATGTAGAAACTATAAATTCTATGTCCATAACGTCTCAATGATTTCCTTCAAAATTATGAGCTGGTGCACCTACAAGTTCCATATGCAAAGAAGTTAAAGTGACACAAGCTTGCACCTCAGATTTCCCAGATTCATTCAAAACAACTGTAGTTGTTGGTGTGACAGATTGTGCATCTATTGCAATGGAATAGTACCAAATTTCGAAACCGCAGGAGCTGCTTGTTGCACCATTGTCTGCCCCAGAAAACTTGTTGTATTTTCCATATCAGCTGGGAATTTATTTTTCACAGGAGTTGCTGCATCAGTCAACTTAGTAGCAGCTACACCTTCCAATTTTTGCCCCTCATAACTGGGCTGCTGAAAATAGGATTTGGGTTGTTGTTCCCTACCAGTTGTAGCATTATAAGCTGCTGCAGCAAGATTATTGACTGCAACAGTAGTTGAACACCCATGCTGCCCAGGAATCCTACCAAATTGAGAATCATATGTAGTATTTAAACCAGATGGAACATGAAACCCAGATGCACCATCAACATACACAGCATTATTCACACAATTTCCATTTAATGCATTCTCCCTGACATTAGTCATCCCAGTTGACTGATTTTGTACTGCATTAGCAGGAACTTCACTTGCTCGATTCACAAAAATGTCATTAATCACATTAACAATTTGTTTTCCTCCTTCTATTTGCAAAACCTGTTCGCTTTGTTTTTCTACCGCATCCTGCAATTGCACATTCCTCTTTGCATTTAGATAATCCCTGGCATCGCCTTGTTGTTTTTCAAGTCTGTCCAATTCCTCACTGCCTTTCCTATTAACCAGCTCTTCCTTATTTTGTTCAATTCTCCAACGACATGATATTTCATCATGTCCTTGATGCTTGCAATGTGTACACTATTTTGGTAGGTTGTCATATGCTATCAAATGACAATGCATAACAGTTTTTCCAAAATTGGTATCAATAATATGAATCCTTATTCTCTTAGGATGCTTGTATAGTAGGTCTAGTAATACCTTAACCGTTACCGTACTTGGTTGTGTTCTATCTGGAGTCGCTTCGTCCACTGTAAGAGGCTTTCCTACTGCTGATGCTATGGACAGTAATGATTTTTTTTGAAAAAAAATTCGCAGGCAGATCAGGTAAGGAGATCCAAATGACAGCCTTTGAAGTTTCTTTATGCGGATTAAAGTCTATCGTCCATGGAAAGGTTCTAAAGAAGATTCATCCCCTTTTGCCTTAATAAAACCAGTAGTTCTTGATAAAAACTGAACATAATCATCAAACAAATCAAACCTTATCAAGATGGTACGATATTCCAGTTGCCCCACATTATAGTATCCCTTGATGTCGAACTACTTTGGTAAACCTTGTCGCAACTCATTCAACTCCGATTTTTCATACAAAAACTTGAGTATTACTGCTTGATGTAACCCCTCTTCAATGGTGAATTCCACCATTGGTTCTCCATGAACGATATTTACATGATTCAACTCAATCTTGGACTGAATGGTAGCAGATTTTTTTGGTCGAAGTTGTGCAGCGTAAGAAAGTGTTTGCTTCAAGTTTGAAATCATTTCTGTGATATTTTGGATAGCCTCACCCATATCCAAAGGCTGGGGAGAGGTAGTAGCATACATGATTTCCTTCAAAACTCCATTGACGTGAAGAATCAGAAGAATCTAACAAAAAAGCTGCGTGCTACAGTAATTACGAAAAATGAAAATTAAGATCTGTTATGATTGGTGTGAGCACGTGATTTTTGCCCTATATGAATTATTCCCAAAGATTCAAACAAAAAGATGTTCTTTCATTATTTTGTGAATTTTGTGTTATTTTTTGTTAATTGTTTGCATTATTATTCGTGCATTTTTATTCATACGAAAAATATAAAAAATACACGTGACATTTGCATTTAGGGTGTAATTTCATATTTTAGGATTAATTAGTGGTTAAGTTGTTTGCAAAACAAAATTTAAAGAAAATGACAAACAATGGTTAATTACATTTTTTTTTTTACTTTTTAGAGTTTGTCTAAAGTTTTAGTTTAGAATTAGAAATTAGTTAATCTTGAAAATTAAATAATATAATTTTAGAGTCAATTGGGTCTTTAACCTATTATTTGTCTTTTTGACAAAAATCAAAAATATATAAATATAAAATAAGAAAAAGAAAATAAAATGAAAGAAAACAATTAAAAAGAGGGCTGCTTTAAAGTCCCATGAATTGGGCCGAAATCACCCCCAGTCCAGGCCCAATCGCCCACCCGGCCTGCCCATCCTTCAACCAAACGATGTCGTTTGGAGCCAATTTGATCTGAACCGTTGAGGTTCTTTTGATCAAACGGCTCAGAGGTGGGGTGGGCTAATATATTAATGTCCAAACACTCACCACCACCACCACCACCCCTTTTTATCTCTTCCCCACATCAGAGTATCCCCGAACCCTAATCCAGCCGCCACCTAATTCCATCGCCGGTGATGGCGGCGTCGGTGTCCAACTCTCTCCAAATGAACACTCTAACTCCTCCTCCTTCTCCTCATTCCAATTCTATATTCCTCTCCTTTCAAATCAACCCCAAACCCCTCGAATGAGGATTTGAAGCCAAGAACCCCAGCCGTCGCCCTAGGTCTCTGGTGGCAGCGCCACCTCAAATCATCCCCAAATTCATACCCCATAGTCTCCTAAGCACCCTTGTTTCGAATCCCTAATCAAACTCCATCGAATCTAAGGGAAACTGAACGGATTTTAAATCTAGGGTTCCTGGGTTTCGAGTCTGTTTGGGAATTTTCAAAGTCGAGTGAGTTCTAGTTAATATTATAGGCCTAGTTTTGACAAAATAGACATATAATATTAACTGGAAGTCAATTTCGATGGGCATTTCTTGTGGAGTCCGAAAGTCCGTAAGTTTCTCTTCTCATTTCTATTATTCTTTTCTTTTTCTTTTTTTTGGTCTATGTTAGTTTAATTCGTGGTTTATTTAATAGTTAGTCTTAGACTTCTTGTTGGTTTTGATGTGCTTGCTTTGCTCCTAGTGATATAATTTGGCTTGGTTAATTGTTGTTAATTGGTTTAGTTGTTGTTTGAATACATATAGATGTTAATACAGTTTCGTTCTTAGTTTTGAAGTCAGTGTGCGTGCCAATAATGGTTTAAATTCTGTTTCATTTAGTTTAATCTTGAGTTGGTAACTAGAGTCTAGTTTAATTTGTGTTTTGAACCTGTTCATTCTGTCTTTAATTCATTAATCGACCATGTTTGAAGCATCGTTTGAATTTCAAATTCCTTATAATTGTGGCTATCTAGTGTTAATTAGTCTAATGCAATTAATTGGTAATTGTCTCTAGTAAATCCATGGTTTGGTGTTTAATTTCAATTAATCTTTAGGCTTAGTTTAGTTAAACCTATTAAATAATGGTTTGGATATAGCTATACTAGGTAGATAATTTTAGGAGGGTTCAAGGGTATTTGGGTAATCAAAGTGGGGCAGGAATGCTATAGAACACATTAGAATATCTTAGACTCTTCTAGAATAGGACTTTAGTGCATATTTTTATAACTTAGGGGGTAGCTTGGGTAAAAAGTTAGGAAGTAAGGGACTAAATGAAAAATAAATGGGGGGGCTAGGATAGAAAACTGAAAATCTGAAGCTGCACCTCTTGGTGCCTATAAAATGGCACTCACATGCCTTGAATAACAAGTTTTTGGGACCTCACAATTCCCCCCAAAAAACTAGGCTATATTTTTCAGAATCCAGATTTGAATTTCAGATTCAAATTCTAGATCTGAAATTTTGAAGTCTCTTCATCCTAAAATCAAAAAAAATATATATACAAAAGCTACAGAAAATTCAAAAAAAAATACTGTTCCATTCATTTCTTAGGTTGATTTCAAGTTTAGTGGTTGATTTGCATCTCTTAGCTCAAATTCTGATAGCTGAAGTCCAGAATCATTCCTGGTTTGATTTCGATTGAGTTTTGAGTTTAAACAAGTCATTTTGGGTCAGTTTAGTGAGTTTTAATTGCTGAAGTGTTCCTGGGTATTGGAGAGGTTATTTTTTATTCAAAATTGCTCTTGATGTTGCTGTATTGATTGATCCATTGCTGGATTTCTAAAATTGCTCCTGAATTGCTGTTGAGTCCTGCTATTGCTGCTGACTTCTCTCATTTCCTATTCCTTACTAATTCCAGGTACATTTTATCCCTAGTGGTGTGAAGTTTCAATCACTGTACCTGAGCCATTGTGAAATCAATTTGATGAAGCTTTTTTGCCATAGGAGCCTTCTTTGTTTTTCATTTGTGTCACGACTCGGATTTCCCACCATCGGGATTGTGATAGCGCCTACTCGTGGTAGCTAGGCAAGCCAATTTACTTACCGTTTTCATTAGTAAAACCATTCTGTTGTCAATTTATAGCATCATTAATAATAACAACAATAACTGCGGAAGTTTAATTTTATAAGTCTGAAATAAATACGAAATGCTGAACAATATTCTCTACCCAAGATTTGGTGTCACATACTCACGAACCACTAAGAATAAACTACATATAAAGGTCTGAAAGAAATATAACAGCTTTTTGTCTCGAAACAATGAGGCAACAGTATAAATGAAAAACATAAGAAGAGACGTCGGGCCTGCGGACGCCTGTAAGGCTACCTCAGTCTCGTGATAATAAAATCCTGCTCCCGAACTACTGCTGCTGCTGCTGCTCAAAACATGGACCTGTGCAAAAAAGCACAGAAGTGTAGTATCAGCACAACCGAACCCATGTGCTGGTAAGTGTCTAGCCTAACCCCGGCGAAATAGTGACGAGGCTAGACTGGACACCACATAAACCTGTGCAGTTATAAATATACAACGAAAATGGAATACCAAGTAATTAACAACATGGGAGGGGGAAACATGCTATGGGGAAATACAATTAGCAGTAATCCAGAGTAACAACCAAACAGCTTAAAGTCCAAAATGAAACAAGAAGTCAATATTCAGACATAACCACAGATATCAACAACTGTTGCGGCATGCAACCCGCTCCATAATTACCATTGTTGCGGCGTGCAACCCGCTCCACAATACCATTGTTGTGGCGTGCAACCCGACCCACATTATTTATCATTTATCATTGTTGTGGCGCGCAACCCGCTCCTCAGTATCATTTGTCATTGTTGCGGCGCACAACCCGCTCCTCATCATCATTTGTCATTGTTGCGGCGCGCAACCCGCTCCTCAGTATCATTTGACAGTCTGAGTCCCCAAGCAACAGTCACAATGAAGGGACACAGAGCAAACAAATACATAGCAAACATCCCGGCAAGGAAGTACAATGAACAGCGTTTCCTTTTTTTTCCTTACTTTACTTATCTTATAATTCACTTTACTATTTTGAGCCAACGCTCCAAAGAATTTAATGATCATTTACTGTTCACACGTTATTCACAATATATAGACATCCTTCAATAACATGGAATTCACAGCCAGCTCATGATAATCACATTATAAGGACTCACGGTCATGCTAGACACCAATGTATAGATACTCGTCACCATGCCTATACATCGTACTCGATCACATAGCAATTAGCAACAAGACTCAACTCCTATTCCCTCAAGCTAGGGTTAGACCAAACACTTACCTCAAAGCCTTGAAATCCGCTTAATCCTCAACTATTGCTTTACCTCGTGATTCAACCTCCAATTCGGTGATATCTAGGTATAATCAATTTAATAATATCAATAAAGACTTGATGGTAACAACCCATAGCCTAGATCTGAATTT
>MU699561.1:40232-64294 GCA_026770625.1 Nicotiana glauca | reverse complement strand
CCTTAACTTCATGATTTAGGCTTAGAAACTTGCTAGTTAATGAAGGAAAAGTAAAGGAAATAAGTGGGAAATTACTTACTCAAGTGGTCTTGAAGCTTGGGGGCTTTAATGGCTTCCTTGGGCTTGGGAGAGAAGAGGGCTCGTGATAAAAAGTGAAGAATTCCCGTCACTGGTTCTGTTTTTAGTCTTAAAAATTTGCTGGGCAAAATTGCCGTTCGCGTTCGCGGGAAAGGGGCCGCGTTCGCGAAGGGTAACTGGGCAATGGATCACGAATGCGTAGAACAGGAACGCGAACGCGTAGAAGAAGTACTGGGGGTCCAAGATTGGCCTACGCGAACGCGTGCAAAGGGACGCGAATGCGATAGAGAACAGAATAGACCAACGCGATCGCGACGGCCTGAACACGAACGCGATGAAGGGAAATACAGGGGTTTGAATTTAGCTTACGCGATCGCGGTAGAGAACACGCGAATGCGATGAAGGAGATAACAAGGCACTGCGAACGCGAGCCTGGGGCTGCGTTCGCGAAGAACAAATCCGGTCTGCAACAACTGAAGAAAATCTGCTATATGTTTAAGTGAAAAACCACCCCGACACACCTCCGAAACACTCCCGAACCGTCGGGGCTCCAAACCAAATATGCACACTGACTCAAAAACATCATACGAACTTGCTCGAGCGATCAAATTGCTAAAATAACATCAAAATCATTGAATCAAGCCTCAAGATCATCATTCTCCTTTCAAAATTCATAAATTTCCAACTTTAGACATTTAGGTCCGAAACACGTCAAACAACGTCCGATTTTGACCAAACTTTATAGAAAGCGCTTAAACAATATATAAAGCTTGTACCGGGCGATGGAACCAAAATACGAGCCTGATACCATAGTCTTTTAATCAATTTTCATTTCCATTTTCCTTAATAATTTCAGAAAAACAATTTAACAGAAAAAATCTTTTACTCAGGTTCTAGACCTCGGATTTCGACTCCGGGCACATGCCCAAGTCCCATATTTTTCTGCAGACCTTCCGAGACCGTCCAATCTCGGGTCCGGATCCGTTTACCAAAAATGTTGACCAAAGTCAACTATAATCATATTAATATCAAAATTCTTCAAATTTTTTACAGAATTCACATATTTCAACACAAAAATTTTCTGGCTACGCGCCCGGACTGCGCATGCAAATTGAGGCGATAGAAAATGAGGTTTTCAAGCCCTCGGAAGCACAGAACAGATGAAGAAAATAGATGATGACCCTTTGGGTCGTCACAATTTGCTAGTTGTAATATATAGTGATAGTGTCATTTAAATAGATCTGTATTAATGTTAAACAGGACTGCTCAAACTTACCTTGTAATTAAATAGAACTGTTGAACTGTATCTCTTAGGTCTTTTCGAGTTTTAAAGAGAAATTCCATGTTAGGTAAATAGAGTAGCTCATGGTTAACTTAGTTAATTTCTGTTAAGTTTACTCCGTATAGCCATTAAGTAGCTGTAAAATGACTGTTTAGTGTTGAATTCTAGTGAAAGGAAACGCCATGATCTAATTTTTTCAGTTTTCATGCTTGACGTAATTCCAGTAGGCAATGTAGAATGAATCCAGGCTGTGAAATCATAATCTTCAACTAAAATTCAACTACTGTGTAGAGATGGCATAAAATTGGTTATAACGTTGGTAATGTTTGGAATCTGATTAGTTTTGTTGAGGCAATTTGTTTGATAATCAATTTTTTCAAACCAGTTGAATTTTGAAAACCATACTGTTAAGTGCCTGGGCCCCTCGACTGGACTGTGACATTGAGCCCAATGCATGTTTAAAGACCCAAACGGTCAATCTAATTCTTGGGTTATAATATTCACGACTGGGGCAAATATTCCAGTCCAAAACACTAGAAGCCCAAATTTATAAAATCATACTAGGAGTGCGAGGATTACATTGCAAATAGAAATTTGGGTATTCGAGTTAGGTGGCGGGTTCAAATTAGGAGGGTCCTCCCTTTTGTTTGAATTCGGACTTGAATTCGAGGATCGAATTTATAAATATAAATTAATTAGACCCTTTTAGAGACAAATAATAAATAGAAAAAATCGTAGTTGCCTTAAGGTGTCCTTTAAATAGGATGAGATGAGCCTCGCCAAACAAAACACACAAATTGAGGGGCCCTCGTCAATTGTCTATATAAAAATACTTAGAATTTGGGTTGGCCGTTTAGCGAATTTCACGGTCTCCCACAAATATAACAACCCGTCAGTCGCTTTAGGCGCGTTTTTAGTAACCTTACTTTCTTAAATACGGGTGTGCATTTCATGCAATCCAAATCCAAATCCAAAAACATTAAATAAGAATGTGTCGAGGATCCGGGTGCATTTCATGTGACGTGATCCGAAAACATGCTCTTAAATGACGTTCACTTTCTTAATAATTGACTAAAAGCAGTAAATAATCCTAAAATTGCACTACAGGTTTTAACATGTACAAAAGTCAAATCTAGCCAAATATAGCAGTTGAGCGACCGTGCTAGAACCACGGAACTCGGGAGTGCCTAACACCTTCTCCCAGGTTAACAGAATTCCTTATCCAGATTTCTGGTTGGCGACCGTTAAACAGAGTCAAACCCTTTCCTCGATTCGGGATTCCAACCGGTGACTTGGGACACCATAAATCTCCCAAGTGGCGACTCTGAATCTGTTAATAAATGAACTCCGCTTCGATTGTCCTTTAATTGGAAAAACTACTTTTATTATACCCGTCGCGGGGTGTAGTAGCGAAAAAGGAGGTGTGACAATTGGCTACAGATTTGAGGATGAAATCAATTGGGGTTTGTGCGCAAAGAGAAGATGTTTCTTTTGACACCAAGTTTGTGACAATCCACCACCGGATGCCGGAATTATAGCCGGAAAATGGTGACAGAATCACTATTCATTGTCTTCCTAGAGAGAAGGGAGAGCCTCAAGTGTCTCTAGGGTTGTGTTGGGTTGGATTTACATTCAGGAGTTGCTTAAGGTGATTTATTTTTATTTTTATTTTATTTTTTAAGTATGTTTTTATGTCGTCTTTTACTTTCTAGTTTTGTCTAGTAATGTCAGGTTTTTTGTTATTGCACTTTTTATTTTGTATTTGAAAAGGTATGGTGTAACTCAAAAATCCAAAAAAAAAAATATTATATGTTTTTATCTTTCTGTTAGAATTTTCTTTGGAAATACTACCCCTAGAAATTAAGCAAAAAAGAAAAGAAAGTTTGAGGTGGTTTTATTGATATTTAGAACTCAAAATAAATTTTCTTTTATATTTCCTTTTAGTACATTAAGACAAAAAAAAGTCAAAAAGAGAGAAGAGAATTTTCTTTTAAAACCTCTTTAAAAGGTTTTCTTTAAGGTATTAATTTCAAAATCCAAAAAAGGATTTTCTTTTGAGGTGTTTCTTCGGAAAATTAGTGAAAAATGACAAAAGAAAAATTTCTTTAGGATATTGTACATACTTTATCTTTCGTTTATCATTAGAAATTCTTCTTTAGGCAATCAAAATTGAGATCCAAAAATATTTTGTTTTATCTTCTTCATTGCTCGTTTCGAAATCTTGCATCAGGATATCAAATGAAAATCCAAAATATTTTTCTGTGGTTTATTCTTTAGATTTTTTTCTGAAAAAAAATAATCAAAAAATATCTTTCTCTTCTAGATTTTTTCCTTAATAGAGTATTTGTTTCAAAAGGAAAACAGAAAAAAAAACATCCCCGTTAAGCTTGAGTTTAGAATAGGTTATAGAACATTAAGTCTAGAAAATTCAAAAAAAAAAATATTTTCTTCTTTTATTTCTCTTTTCTCATCAGAGTAGTCATTAAGGTTAAAAAAAAAAGAGAATGTCAATTTGTCTACTTTATTCCCGATCTTCCAGAACTACGCAAAGATCTGATTCATGCTGGTCCATGATACGTAGGCAACCTACATAGGGTTCGATCGAATCATTTTTTAAAAAAAATAAAAAAAGAAAGAAAAAAAAGAAAAGGAAAAAAGAGAATGAGAAGGAAGAAAAAAAGTGATAATCAGAAAGAAAAAGGGGAAGGAAAATGAGCGAGCTAAGAAGTGCGGGGAAAGAAAAGAAAAGAGAAGATTCAAATGGACAAATTGGGATGATGGCAACTGACCTTTGTACATTCGAAGTCATTTTAGAACCGATAACTGTGGCTAGGTGCATTGCACATAAAGTGAGATTATCTTATGTTAAATACCCTAACGCTAACGTGATGCCTTTACTTTTTTATATTGAGTCGAGGAAGGTGGTTAGTTTGTGGCATTCGGGTGAGTCATCCATGCATGCTAGATCGAACAGAAAGACAGTCGTTACTAGTAAGGGATCGGACATAGGTGCTGTCGAATCGGAATTTGAGTTGAAAAAAGAGGCCCAAAGGTTGAAACGCCAGATAATAGAGATGTACCGGGATTGGATTAGTGGTCACCGTCTACCCTCATTCCCCACCAACTACATCGAAAGTCTTGCTTCCGTCCCACTACCATCACAATCCCATATTCCCAATGTTGTTGGACTCTCCTCCCAACATGCACCAGGCTTTACCCCTTGCCATAATTACCCTGCTCCTCCCCATGCCAACATCCTTCTATCTTCTAGCGAAACCTTGTTCAAAGTTCCTGATACCCAATACTATGGTACAAAACCAACATTCAAGACCTTGGATCCATACTGGTGCACTCCTCATCTCGGGCCTCCCATTGAAATTGAAAAAACCCGCTAAGGTTGTGGAGCAGATGAAGTATCTAGAAACGTGGGATGTTTGCAGAAGGGTCTTCAAATGGTGTCGGGGCAAGTCAGAAAAAGCCAAAGTTGGTGGTATTAGGGATGCCAAGCAAGCCTATCGTAGTTGTAAAAGGGTCTCCCATTACCCCTGCTGCTATTAAATCAATGACTCAGTTGCCAGCGGCTGAGACAAAGGATTCCTGGGGAACTGCAAACGAGCAATAATAACACACAAAGGAAAGGAAGTGGAGGAAGAATTTGTTAAGATCGGAGGATCAAATCATTTTGGAGGATGTCTTACCTCCAAAGAACTAAGAAAGGCCAAGCTCTTCAAGGGTAGCCAAATGCCAGTAAGGAAATCAGTGACCGAGGAGGAGGTCGAAGAGTTTTTGAGAAAAATGAAAGTGCAAGACTATTCCATTGTTGAACAATTAAGGGAAACTCCAGCGAATATTTCTCTGTTATCTTTGTTGACATAATCGGATAAACATCGCTGGGCCATAATGAAGATTATGGAAAAGGCACATGTTCCAGTAACATCACAGTAATCAATTGGAAAAGATTGCTAGCAGAATCTTCGAAGCAAATAGGACCACTTTTGCGGATGATGAGCTTCTTATAGAGGGTACGAAACACAAAAGAGCTCTTTGTATCACGTTGAAGTGCGAAGATTATTTTGTCACCAGGGTGTTGGTTGATAATGGATCCAGTACAAATATTTTCCCTCTGTCCACTTTGCAAAAGTTGAAGATCGGCACCGAAGGAATCCACATAAACGGTGTAGGTGTTCAAGGTTTTGATGGGAAAGGAAAAGGTTCTGCTGGAGATATAACGCTTGAATTGGTGATAGGGCCAGTTGGTTTCAGTGTGGAATTTCAAGTGCTAGACATGGTTTCCATGTATAATTTGTTATTGGGTAGGCCTTGGATGCATGTGGCTAAGGCAGTGCCATCGTCGCTACATCAAATGGTGAAATTTGAGTGGGACAAACAAGAGATAGTTGTGCGTGGGGAAGAGGATTTATCCTTTTATAAAGATTCATCTGCTCCATTTATTGAGGTCGTAGATGATAAAGGACCTTTAGCTTATCAAATTTTCGAAATGATGTCTGTAGAAAAGGGTTATGAAGGAAAATGCATTCCAAGGCCGAGGCTATCACCTTAGATCTACATGGTAGCTAATGAGATGTTGAAGTATGGTTTTGTGTTGGGTAACGGTCTGGGCGCATCTTTGCAAGGTATTGTGCAGCCCGTATCTCTACATAAACATCTGGGTATATTTGGTCTGGGGTTCAAGCCCACAGGAGATGATGTGAAGAAGGCTCCAAAGTTGGAAAAGAAAGCATGGCTGCTCTCTATGCCTATCCCATACCTCTTCAGGACTTTTGTCAAGTCAGGGGCAATGAAGCGTCTGGTATCAGCAGTTCCAAAGCCTGTAGTTGTCTTTGATGAGGAGTTGATTTGAGAGGGTCCAAAGTCTTTTGATGAAGTGAATATGGTAGAAATTGGGGAAGGTTCTGGTGACGAAGAGCCGCATTTTGTCAGGCGAATATGAAGTTTAGCAATTCGGAAGCCGCTTCTCTCCCTGCTCGTAGGGAATCTCGGTAGTTTGCTTTATTTTCCTTTCTATTTGGGTCATTCCAGGGCTGTGACCCAGATTTTTACTTTTCACTTGTTTCATGAACAAACCCTATTATCCTTTGTTTTCAATGAAATGCAATTTCCCTTTTCCATCACTCCTAATAGATTTTATTTTTGTTTTCTTTTTGTACAATTCTTTTATGCTGGTTTCAATGACATGACATACATGAGGAGTCCTTTGAGCCTTGTTTATTTCCTTTCATACCCTTTTTTTTTATCACTTGCCAAGATCAGAAACGCAAGCGCAAGATATAAGTGAAGAAAAAGAGAAAATAAAAAGAATGAAAAGAGAGAGAAGGAAAAGAAGAGGAAAAAAACAACAAAACAACAAAAAGAAAATAAAAGAAGAGCAAGAGGAAGGAAAAGGAAAGAAAATCACAACAACAAAGTAATTCCTATGTCATGAAGTACGTTCGACCTGATTCCTTTTAAGGATACATAGGCAGCCTTACGGTTCGATCCCATCAAAATAAAAATCCAAAAGTCCCCAAGCAAGAAACTGGGGCAGAAGTTGTGGATGTTGTAAGAAATCTGATTCCAAAAGTTGTAATTTTGAATCCATTTGAATTGTTTTGAGACTTTAATACCCTTTCTTTCTAACCCTATCCAAAAGCCCACATTACGGTCCAAAGAAGTCATTCTGATCAGTCTTCAAAAATGCCAAGTCAAGAAGGTAGAGGTGATTCATATCAGGGGTAACACTCCGATCCAAGTAGGAAAAGTAATGAAAAATGAGAGAGTCTTATTGGTGAAACCCCTCATGGGCACCGTAAGGCGACGGGAGCTGAGAGAAATAAAAAATGAGAGAGTCGTATTGGTGAAAACCTTCACGGGCACCGTAAGGCGATGGGAGTTGAGAGAAACCAGAAATGAGAGAGTCCTATCGGTGAAAACCCTCATGGTCACCTTAAGGCGAAAGTGAGTTGAGAAGTGAACAAATGGGAGAGGAATGTAGGTGAAAACCATTCAGGACACCGCAGGATGAACAAGGTTAAGGTTTAGGTGAAGAAATCAGGTTATGGAATTCTGGGGCAAAAAAGTATGGCAATTGAAAGTTGATTGGTTGGATGGATTGGGCTGATTAGTTCGAAATGCATGTCATGATCAATGGTACTAGCTGTTCCACTCAAATAAGTTTCTTTTCCTTTTCCTTTTTGGTAAGTCGTCCAGTTTTGGATTTTCTTTATCCTTAACTCTCAAGGTCATTGCATTTCATTTCTTTCAGGGTTTGTTTCTCTAAGATATTTCAATGTCAGTTTTGTTCATAGCAAATAAGAAAGTATTTCAAAGCTCACTACCAGCTTACAAAATTGCAAAGCACAGTATAGCTAGAAAATACCTAAGATAGCATGATGTAAAGTGGGATACAAGGAATCACTAGAAGTTTCATAGGTGGAATGATTTGGTGATGTCATGGGAGATGCAAAGGTTCAGATAAAGGGGTCAGAGGTGTAAAACAACAATATGGGTATAGAACACTAGGATCATCAAAGGTCATGGGGTTTGAAAGTCAGTTAGAAAGTCAAGCGGTTCAGGGCCAATTTAGAGAAGCAGGCCAAAGCAAAACACGGCAGTGGATACATCTTCAGCAAGAATGCCATCAACTAACCACCATTTTAAACTGACAAGATTTTTCTTTGATTGAAACAGGGGCAGATAATTTTGTTTGTTTCGGAGAAACCCTCCGTAGGGGAAAGAGCAAGCACCAAAACAGGTTTGACTGTAAACTCTCAGGACCCTCCTGGAAAATAGGGCTTAGTTAAAATTCCAAACAATTAATTCCTCACTTTTGTTTGTTGAATAGCATAGTTTAGCCTAAAGGAAAATAAGTTGGTTTCAAAGTTTGCATGTTTAAGATAAGATTCAATTAGGAGTTTTCAGGACCCCGCCTGAATAATGGGGCCTAGTTTTAAGATTTCCATTGGATAACAAGATGTAGCGTGAATTTTGTTGTAGGGTAGTATAATTCAGTCGTAAAATTGGAATTTTTAAGATAAGACTTGATTTCGATTTTCGGGACCTTCCTGGATAGTAGGACGTAGTTTTAAGACCCTCTTAGATAACAAGGTTTAACGAAGTCACACCTTTAGAAGAAACAACATAAATTTATAATTGTCATTTAATTAAGAGTTGTCAGGACGTTCCTGGATAATAGGACCTAGCTTTCAATAGTGGTAGAAAATTTTGTTTAACACTCACATATGTGCCCAGCTACCAAATCGGGGCAGAAAAATTTCCTTTGTTTTGTCTATTTTTGTTAGAATCAGGTACCCCTTGGAGAACAGGGAGGAAAAGTTCAAGTCACCAGTCAGGAGCCTGCCTGGAGAACAAGGGAATATATTTCAAGTCAGCAGTCAGGAGCCCGCCTGGAGAGCAGGGAATACATTCAAGTTTAGCAATCAGGAGCCCGCCTGGAGAGCAGGGAATACATTCAAGTTTAGCAATCAGGAGCCCGCCTGGAGAGCAGGGAATACATTCAAGTTTAGCAATCAGGAGCACGCCTGGAGAGCAGGGAGTACATTCAAGTTTAGCAATTAGGAGCCCGCCTGGAAAGCAGGGAATACATTCAAGTTTAGCAATCAGGAGCCCACTTGGAGAGAAGGGAATACATTCAAGTTTAGCAATCAGAAGCTCGCCTGGAAAGCATGGGAATACATTTCGAGTTAAGCAATCAGGAGCCCACCTAGAGAGCATGGGAATACATTCAAGTTTAGCAATCAAGAGTCTGCCTGGAGAGCATGGGAATACATTTCGAGTTCAGCAATTAGGAGCCCGCTTGGAAAGCATGGGATTACATTTCAAGTTTAGCAATCAGGAGCCCGCCTGGAGAGTAGGGAGTATATTCAATTTTAGCAATCAGGAGCCCACCTGGAGAGCAGGGAATACATTCAAGTTTAGTAATCAGGAGCCCACCTGGAAAGCATGGGAATACGTTTCGAGTTTAGCAATCAGGTGCCCGCCTGGAGAGCATGGGAATATATTCAAGTTTAGCAATCAGGAGCCCGCTTGGAGAGCATGGGCATACATTTCGAGTTCAGCAATCAGGATCCCTCCTGGAGAGAATGGGAATATATTTCAATTTGCAGCAATCAGGAGCCCACCTGGAGAATAAGGGAATACATTTAAATTTCAGCAATCAGGAGCCCACCTGGAGAACAAGGGAATACATTCAAGTTTCAGCAATCAGGAGCCCACCTGGAGAACAATGGAGTACAATTCAAGTTTTAGCTTTCAAATTCTTACTGATATTTGGTAACATTATTTAGTTTACAATCACATATGTGCCCAGCCACCAAACCGGCGCAGAAATTTTTTTTTTTTGTCTATTTTGTTGAAATCAGGAGCCCACCTGGAGAACAAGGGAATACATGCAAGTTTCAGCAATTAGGAGCTCACCTGGAGAACAAGGGAATACATTTCAAGTTTCAGCAATCAGGAGCCCTCCTGGAGAACAAGGGAATACATTTCAAGTTCAGCAATCAGGAGCCCACCTGGAGAATAAAGGAATACATTTCAAGTACATCAATCAGGCGCCCACATGGAGAATAAGGAAGTACAATTCAAGTTTTAGCTTTCAAGTTCTTATTGATATTTGGTAATATGATTCGGGTTAACACTTACATATGAGCCCAGCTACCAAACTGGGGCAGAAGTTTTCTTTGCTTTATCTATTTTTGTTGAAATCAGGAGCTCACCTGGAGAACAAGGGAATACATTTCAAGTTCAGCAGTCAGGGGCCCACCTGGAGAACAAGGGAATACATTCGAGATTCATCAATCAGGAGCCCACCTAGAGAACAAGGGAATACATTCAAGTTTCAGCAATCAGGAGCCCACTTGGAGAACAAGGGAATACATTTCAAGTTCAGCAATCAGGTGCCCACCTGGAGAACAGGGGAGTACAGTTCAAGTTTCATCTTTCAAGTTATTACTGATATTTGGTAACATGATCCAGTTTACACTCACATATGTGCCCAGATACCAAACTGGGGCAGCAGTTTTTCTTTGTTTTTGTCTATATTGTTGAAATCAGGATCCCACTTGGAGAACAAGGGAATACATTCAAGTTTTAGCAATCAGCAGCCCACCTGGAGAAAAAGGGAATACATTCAAGTTTCAGCAATTAGGAGCCCACCTGGAGAAAAAGGAAATACATTTCAAGTTCAGCAATTAGGAGCCCACCTAGAGAACAAGGGAATAAATTTCAAGCTCAGCAATCAGGCGCCCACCTGGAGAGCAAGGGAATACAATTCGACTTCAGCAGTCAGGCGTCCACCTGGAGAAAGGGAAAACATCTCAGATTACAATTCAAGTCAGCAACAAAAGAATTTTGTGACAAGAATACAAGTCAACAGTCTGAGGTGATCAACAGAAGTTAGTCACAATAAAGAAAAAAAAAGAAAGGCGAGAAGTTAATCCAAATACAGAAGTTGATGAAAGATGTGAGTTTCCCAAGACATGGTTGAGGTCACAAGCACTACATGTCCGGTCTTGATCCGAAAATCTGAAGATGTACGAGCTAGCACCTGCAATTAGCAAGCGTCAAGGTTCAAATCTAAAGTCTGCATGAAGAACCACACAAGATTAAAGATCAAGCTTCAGAAGACTTATAGATAGGAATCTTGTAACTCGTAGTTGACAGGCTTAGCTAGTCTTTTCATGTTCTTATTTTTGATGTAATAACAGGACCGCGGACCGAAACCTCGATGGAACGGCACCTCGACCAACTCTCCACCTCAGCATACTCCATCATCTCACTCACTTCTAAACTACACATGGCATGATTCCTTTACAGCCAAGGATATGTAGGTAGCTCAGATACCATGGCTCGATCACATTCCCCTTTTCTCTTAGTTTTGGTCTCTTTAAAAAAGGGTCGGATCAAAAAACATGTCTAGTCATTCTTTGTCCAAAAATACTTTGTATTTCTGGTAAAAAAGGGGCAGCTGTAGACATGTGATTTTTGACCATCCCCAAGATTTTGCATATTTCAGCATTTAAATACTTAGTTTAGGTATAATATAGCTATTTCAACTCATTTTGACTCTTTTACTTTATTTTATTACAAGAAAAATAAAAATTACAAAAAAAATTTTAGTTTATGTATTTTTCATAAATTTAAAAAAAATACAAAAATAGTACCTTATTTTTATCTTTATATAATTTTGAAAACACAAAAAATAGTTTCATGTTTAGTTTAATTAATTAGGATTAGTTTTGGCATGGTGTAGTATTTCTATCTTATTTTAAAAAGGTATTGTGTAGTCTAGGGACCTTTCTAGACTCTTCTTTAGGACAAAAAAATAAATAAAAAGACCTTAAGAACTTAACACAAAAGGACCTAGGGACTAACTGGCAAATACACAAAAAAAAATACACCTAAAACCTAGACCTATATAATAAGGCTAACACCTATCAGTAAAAAAGGAAAATAACGCTACAATGAGCTTTGAAGGGGAAAATCAGTAGCGCCGCAGAGAGCAAATCAGAGGCCCCACCCCTGTGACTTCGTCTTGTTTGCTCCGCCCATTCGACCACCCTAGTATCTTCAATGTAGCTTCACCCACCTCCATCGCCACCAGTCACCCACATATGCAAATACAGTGGAGGGGAAATGGAAGAGGGAATGGAGGTGTAGACAATTGATTTCGTTTCAGAATTTAGTTTTCTTCCCATTTTAAATTTAGAAACCATGGAATCGACGGGGTTTGATTGTGTTCGTTCCAATGCCGATTCAAGTTTTCGTTTGAGGTTCGGCATCGGATTGTGAGTTCGATTCCAACTGCTGCTTAAGGTTCGCGATTTCTGCTGGTCTTTCGCCGCTGATTTCGCTTGGATTTTGAGTTGAAATTTTGTACTCGACAATTCTTCCACCAATATTAAGGAAATCTTTGTTTGAACAGGTTTTCTCCTTACTACTTCATCTTCTTCAATTTTCTTGTTGTGAATTTAAGTATCCAAGGGTTGTGTTAAGATAAGTTTGTTTTACATGTGTTATGTGGTGATATAATTGTTGTAGTGTATTTGTGAGTTGATTTTCAGTTGATTGATTATTTGAATCTGATTTTCGTCAGTTTAAATTAGTTCCTCGTCTTTTGTTTTTGTTGATTAAATACAATGGTTTCTGGCAAAGAGGAATCTGGAGGTCTGCATTCTGAAATGAAGGACGTTGGGCTCTTTAAAGAGTCTTGGTAAAAAACTTATTAGAAGTGGAAGTTGGTGTTCAAGAAGTAAGTGCCAATAGCCTTGCAGTTGACGTCTTTTGGTGTTGGAAGTAATAAGTTTGAAAAATGGCTTTTCCTGTTCTTTAACATCTTAATTGGGGTGTTTTTTTATTAGTTTAGAAATAGTTTCATTTAAGTTGGCTCCTAGAAAGGCTAAGGCATCCTCTTAATCCGGGTAGTGACTCTAGGAATGCATATTGTGGAATGTTTTCCGTGTCCTTGTAGTCTGTTTCATGAAATAATTTTGGCATCTTGGACCATGTTTATGTTTATCCAGAAATTTCTGGTACTATTGAGCATGTCCTTACTGTTTTGAAACTTGATTTGAATGTTTCCTTATTGGCGTAGTAGTGGTTGAGACCTTGGAAATTTTGCATCTGGTAGTGTGAATTTCCATTTCCTTTCCAAATAACTTTTAAAGCTTCATTTATATACTGCCAGTTCTTTTAGCTTTGATTCAAGTTTGCCTTTGTCATTTTTCCTTATTCTTTTGGTTCAAACAACGTTAGTTGGCAGTGGTTTTAAGTAATTTCCATCACTTCTTCATGATTTATCAATCTCTTTAAGTGATCACCTTTAGCTTATTTGTTATCCATAATCCATTGCTGCATAGCAAATCCGTAACTTAGGGAAATAGATGAATATACGTAGTTCGTGTAATTGAATGCAATCCTTTGAAATTAAAATCGAGGTGTGTCATTAGTTGAATTTTCATGGCCCTCGCAAAGTTAAAAACGCGTAGTTGCTTTAGGCACATTTTTTTAATAACTTACCTTCCTAACGTGGGTGCACATTTATGCGGCCCAAATCCAAATCTTAACGTTGGATAAAATGTGTTGCGGACTGAGGGCGTATTTATGTGATGCGGTTTAAAACATATTTTAAATGACGTTGAAATCTTCCTTTAATTAATTAAATAAAAGCGGCTAACAAGTAAAAATTGCACATAGGTTCAAAATATTTTTAAATCAGATAATTAAGCCGAATATAACAGTTAAGCGACCATGCTAGAACCACGGAACTCCGGAATGCCTAACACATTCTTTCGGGTTAACAGAATTTCTTACCCGGATTTCTGGTTCCTAGACTGTAATACAGAGTTAACCCTTTTCTCGATTCGGGATTTGAACCGATAACTTGGGACACCATAAATCTCCCAAGTGGCGACTCTGAATTTTCAATAAAAAAAGAATCCATTTTCGAATGTCCTTTAATTGAAAAAACTCTCTTTATTATACCCCTCCCGGGGGGTGTAGTGAGAAAGGAGGTGTGACAGTATATTAAGACAAACGTTCAAAAAAAAGGAATTCTCTTTTAGTATCTCTTTAAAAGTTTTCTTTAAGATATTAATTCGAAAAATTCAAAAAAAAATTCTTTTGAGTTTCTTCTTTGGGAAATTGATGAAAAATGACTTTTAAAAAAAAATCTTTTATTTTTACTAGAACCCTAGGACATTGTACATAGAAGAAAACGAAAACAACATATTTTATCTTTGGTTTATCTTCAGAGTTTTTCCCTTAGGTAATCAAACTGAAATCCAAAAATATTTTTTATCTTTTTCATTTCTTGATTCGAAATCTTTCTTCAGGGATACAACAACAACAACAATAACCCAGTAAAATCCCACAAGTAGGGATATCAAATGAAATTCAAAATATTTTCCTTTGGTTTATTCTTTAGACTTCCTTCCTAAATAAAATAAAAAAAATCAAACAATATTTTTCTCTTCTAGGGGTTTTCCTTAATAATTTCTCATCAGACTATTCATTTATTTAAAAAAAAGAAAAATAATAAAAAGAAAATGAGAATGCTAGTTTGTTTACTTTATTCCCGATCTTTCTGAACTGCGCAAAAGTCTAATTCATGCGGCGTTATGATACGTAGGCAACCTACATAGGATCCGATTGAATCATTTTTTTATTTTATAAAAAGGAAAAGGAAACAAAAAAATCCAAAAAAAAAGACAAAAAAAGATGAAGTTGTGGGACGTGAGAAATGAGAGGAAAGAAAAGAGCGATAATCAGAAAGAAAAAAAATGAAGGAAAATGTGCAAAGCCACGATGTGCTAGAAAAGAAAAGAAAAGAGAAGATTGAAATAAACAAAATTGGGATGATGCCAAGTGACCTTATGACCCTCAAAGTCATTCTAGAACCGTTAATTGTTGTTAGGTATATTGCATGCAATGTGATATTTTTAGCTGTTAAATTCCCTAACGCTAACGGGATGACCACATTTTATTCCGTTTGATACATTCATTGAGCAGAAAGGTGGTTGGTTTGTGGTTCTTAAGTAACTAATCTATACAACACAAGGTCAAAGAGCAAGGTAGCCATAGCTGGCAAAGAGTTGGATACAGGTGTTACCGATCCGTCTAAGGGGATTGTTGAATCAGGAATCTGAGCTGAAAGAAGAGGTCCTAAGGTGAAAAGGGCAGATGGCTAAAATATACAAAGCCTGGATTGGTGGATGTCCTCCATCATCATTCCCCGCTAAATACACTGAAAGCCTTGTCACCATTCTGCCACTGTCACAAGTTCAGGATATCTCCTCACAACCTTTTCACACTCCACCCCACAGAACCACCTCATATCCCGCTCCTTTGACCACTCATGTTTTTGTAGCTCATCCACCCGCTACTTTTCCTTGCTCCTTTAGCGAGACTATGTTTAAAATCCCTGATGTCCAACACTATGCTCCAGAACCAACTTTCAAGGCCTCGGGTCCGTACTCTTACGATCCTCATTTTGAGCCTCCTAGTGAGACTGCAAAGCCTGTTAAGACAGTGGAGAAAGCAGAAAGCTGAAAGGGTCTAAAATGCCAAAGTTTAATTTGTATGAGGAGCGTGGAGATCCGGTAGCCCATTTGAGAGGTTACTACAATGAAATGAGAAGTGTTGGCGGGAAAGATGATTTGTCGATGGCGTATTTTAGTGAGATCCTGACTGGGGCAGCTCTAGAATGGCATACTCATCAAGATATCGGTAAGTGGCATACATGGGATGACATGGCTCAAGATTTTGTGCGACACATTCAGCATAATATAGACATTATCCCAGACTGCTCCTCCCTATCTCAGATGGAAAAGAAACCCAAGGAAAGTTTTAGGGATTTTTGGCTTAGATGGAACGAACAAGTTGCCCGGGACTGTCCTCCCATTGATAGAAAAGATGTTGCTTAGTCCCGCCAATGACAACATCCGGGAGGCATTCCTGCTAAACGCTTCCAGCCTCAACAACGACCCCATGAACACCACCGAGCTCCACATAATTCACCCCAGTATTATCCTCCGAACAATATTCAATCATCTGTCCAACCACTGGGTCATTCCTTATGGCGAAAACAGCATCCCAAAATTCTCGTGCGCCTACACAACATTTTTGAGCATCCAACAATCCTAGAAAAGTGGGGCGTGGAGGGAAATAAAGGCAAAAAGATAATTTCATGCCATTTGAGGGGTCCTACACAAGCTTGTTTAAGAAGTTAAAACATTCTGGCCTGATTAAGCCTCTCTTCGGCTATACTCCAGACCCGTATGTAAAAGGAATTGATCCTATTGTACGGTGCATGTACCACTCTAATGTCCAAGGGCATAACATTAAAGATTGTTGTGCTTTGAAAAGGGAAATAGAAATAATGATTCAAGAAGGAATAATTGTGGTCCAAGGCAGTAATATCCCAAGTGTCACACGTACTCCTCTACAGGTATGTGACAACGCACTGATTGTTGGGATGGTTGGCAATGACGAAGGGTTGGTCAAAGGAGTCAAGGAGTCACTTGGTGAAGTTAATGATATTGGAATTGGTAATGGTCTTGGTAATATTGATGTGGAACTCAGTGGCTAAGATGCCGAGTTTGGTAATTGGAAAGACGCTCATTTCTTGGTTACCCGGCGAGGAGTCTTGGTGGTTCATTTTGTTGTCATTTTTGTTGTCCGAGTTATTTTAGGGTTGTAATCCGGATATTGTCTTGTGACTCAAACCCTTCTATCCATTTACTTTGCCTAGTTCATTTAGTCATAGTAGCTCATTTAGTGTTATCTAGGTTTGTTCCAGGGTTGTACCCCAGTTTATTTTGCTTGTTTTGTTGTTCAAACCCTTTCACCGTCTGTCTAATACAATTTTCTTTTTTTGTTATTTCTAGTCATTTTTGTTTAGTTCTCTTTTCCTTTTATAGTTCTTTTCATGTTGGTTCTAGTGACACGACATGCACGCATAATTCTAGGACTAGTCTTAAAAGTTAGTCTAATCATGAAGCAGTGAAATAATTTTGAAGATGATAGGGACATTCGAGGGAAGTAAGTAAATGGATTTTAAGATCACTTAAAGCCTGAATTATGTGAAACTGGAGCAGACAATTTGAAAAGTTAATAGGGTGACAAGAATTCGTTAAGGGAGAGTGCATCCCGGACGATTTGAAGCAAGCAACTTTGAGTTCAAGTTCATCTCAAGATACAAGATAAAATAAAGAAGGTTTTCTCCAAATTGACGAAGGATATCCATTGTGAAAAGGGAATCACCCAACGAGGGTTCTGTAATTGACAAGGCGCTGAAGAAAAGTGGAAGGTATATCGGTAATATCAATGCCGAAGCTGCAAAAGAAATATTGTGCATGATCTTCAATTTTTATTTCAAGTTGCATGTGTTGTACTTGGCATTTTCAGGGATTGGACAGCCCTCTTTTAGCTATCCAAACACTTATACCATTCGATACCCTTTTGAGCCTATGTCTAATTTCTTTGATGGCATCAAGTTAGAGTCATGCGGAAAAAAAAAGTTCATGTCCCCATAGTTTTATTTTAGAAAGTTCATTCCAAAAGAAAAATTTAAAAATAAAGAAGAGAAAAATAGATATTAAAAAAAGGGAAAAAGGAAAAAAACAAGAAAAAGAAGGAAAAAGAAAAAAAGAAGGAAAAAGGAAAAAAAAAGAAGAAAAAAAGGAAAAGAAAGAAAAAGAAAGAAAAAGAAAAAGAAAAAGAAAAGGCAAATAGTAACAAAAAGTAGTTTTGTGAACTACGTTCGACCTGATTCTTGTCACCACAAGATACATAGGCAGCCTTACGGTTTGGCCGCACAAAATAAAATATTTCATGATCCCACGTAGTCGAGAGTGGGCAGAAATTCCATCTCAAAAAAAAGAATCAAATTCCCTTGCTTTAGAAATTGAGGCAAAGTTTTTAGAATGGATTCCAAAAGTTGTAAATAAATTAATCTCGTTGGCATAGTTAATTTGAGCCTTTTATGAAATCCTTTCTTTCTAATCCTGTCCAAAAGCCACATTACAGTCCAAAAAAGACCTCCCGGATAATCTTTTAGAGTGCTGTGTTTAGACATGCCAAGGGTATATGATGTTTTTACCATAGTTAATGCCTTGTTATCTGCTAAATCTAAGGAAATAAGAAGAAAACAACAAAATAAGAGAGTCTTATTGGTAAAAACCTTTACAGGCACCATAAGGCAATGGTGAGTTAAGAAAAAGACCAAAATGAAAGAGGCATGATGGTGAAAACCCTTCGGGCACTACAAGTCGAATAAGGATCGTGAATCAGCTAGGATAATCGAAGCATGGAACCCCAATTTCACGGCTCAGAGGTACAACAAGAGTTGAACATCAGACTTTCTTGACAGATTAGGCCATATGTGCATGTCATGGTCAACAGAGTTGGTATTCACATCTGATAAGTTTCTACTTTGTAGTTTTCTTGTTAGGAATCATCTTTCCATTGTCCTTTACTCTGTTCCTTTTGTCCTGTTTACTTCCTCTTCCTAAGTGTGTTTGGGAAAAACAAGTGAGAAATGACTTCAAAATTTTTCACCAGCTTTCCAATTACACAAAACGGGATCTAGCTAGCACATCAAAGTGGCATAAGTTAGGAAAGAGCAGTGTGCACACTGAGTTGGTAACGATCAACGTGTTTTGGGATTCATGTGAAATACAAAGATTTGGTATATGTCAATTCATGAACAATGAAATAGATAAAGGATGTTGGGTGAACAGACCAAAGGTATTTTCTAAGGTTGATAGAGAAAGTGGTTAACTAATGACAAGCAAGGTCTTCCAAGTGGAAGTCAAAGTTATCATGGCAAGTGAAGGGGCAATAGACCTCAAGGCCAAGGCCAGGAAAGAATAGCAAGTGCATCAAGTTGGTAAAAATCAACGTGTTTTGGGATTCATGTGAAATACAAAGGTTTTGTAAATGTCCAATCCTGAGCAAAAGGCAATAGATAGAGGATGTTAGGTTTGAACGGATCAGAGGTATCTTCTAGGATAAGGGCTACAGAGAAAGTGGTTAGTCAATAAACAAGGAAGGTCTTTCAAGTTGAAATCAAGTTATCATGGGAAGTAAAGGAGCAATCAAGGCCACAAACTAGCCACCATGTTTAAACTCACAAGTTTTCTTGGTTTGAAACAGGGACGAAGACTATGTCCAAATCAAAGCTGTGAAGCTTGAATTTTTTTCAAATGTCATGCCCAAATTTTGTCAGCACAAAGGCGGTTTGAGAAGGGGGAAAAAATTGGTTTGATCTGCAGGAACCCTCTACCGAGAAAGCATGGTTCATGGAAAAAGGAATTTCATTCGTTCTGCACAGATCCTCCAGGAAGAAAGCATGGCTCAGTTAAGTTCATTCTCCGCTTTTCAGGACCCTCCTGGATAATGGAATTTAATTTAAAATTTTCAGGACCCTCCTGGATAATGGAAGTTAATTTAAAATTTTCAGGACCCTCCTGGATAATGAGATTAATTTAAAGTTCTTAGGACCCTCTTGGATAATGGGATCTAGTTTTAAGTTTTTAAGACCTTCATAGATAATAAGATTTAGCGTAAGTTTTACCTTTAGGAAATAGAATTTAGCTTTGAAATTGTCACTTTTAAGATGAGATTTAATTTTAATTTTCAAGACCCTCCTAGATAATGGGAGTTAGCTTTTAAATTCTTAGAGATTTTGGGTAACATGATTCAGTTAACACTCACAGATGTTCCCAATATCAAACTGGGGCAGAAAAATTTCTTTTGTTTGTCTGTTTGTTGCAATTAAGCACCCACATTGAGAACAAGGGAAGACGACACAAGTTCAAAGGAAAGCAGATAAAGCTTAGCAATCAGGGGCCTACCTGAAGAAAAAAGGAAAATGGTTCAAGCTTCAAGGGAAAACAGTTTCAAGTAATAAGAGGAGATGGGTCAAGCTCATCAATCAGGCGCCCACCTGGAGAACAAGGAAAAGAAGCTCAAGTTTCAAAGGAAAGCGATTCAGGTTCAGCAACCAGGCACCCACCTAGAGAACAAAGGGAAGCAGTTCAAGTTTCAAAGAGAAAACAGTTCAAGTGTTGGAAATCAGACACCGACATGGAGAACAAAGGGAAGACAATTCAAGTGTTGGAAATCAAGTAACACCTAGAGAACAAAAGGAAAGCAGCAGTTTTAGAGGAGTGAGTTCGAGTTCGGCAATCAGGCCCCTACTCGGAGAACAAAGGGAAAGCAGCAGTTTCAGAGGAGTCAGTTCAAGTTGGAAATCAGGTACCCCCTGGATAACAAAGGGAAGACAGTTCATGTGTTGGAAATCAGGCACCCACCTGGAGAACAAAGGGAAAGCAGCAGTTTTAGAGGAGTCAATTCAAGTGTTGGAAATCATGCGCCCACTTGGAAAACAAAGGGAAAAAAATTCAAGTTTCAGAGGGAAGGAATACAATTCAAATGTTGGTAATCAGGAGCCCACCTGGAGAATAAAGGGAAAGCAGCAATGTTTAAAGGAAGACGGTTTAAGTTCAGCAATCAAGCACCCACCTGAAAAACAAAGGGAAACAGTTCAAGTTTCAGAGGAAAGGAATACCATTCAAATGTTGGTAATCAAGCGCCCACCTGGAGAACAAAGGGAAAGCAACAATATTCAAAGGAAGGCGGTTCAAGTTCATCAATCAGACACCCACCTAGAAAACAAAGGGAAAATAGTTCAAGTTTCAGAGGGAAGGAATACAATTCAAATGTTGGTAATGAAGCGCCCACCTGGAGAACAAGGGAAAGTAGCTCAAGTTTCAAAGGAAATAGATTCAGGTTCAGCAGTCAGGAGCACACCTGGAGAACAAAGGGAACTAATTCAAGTTTCAAAGAGAAAACCGTTCAGGTGTTGGAAATCAGGCATCCAACTGGAGAACAAAGGGAAGACAGTTCAAGTGTTGGAAATTAGGTACCTACCTGGAGAACAAAGGGAAAGCAGCAGTTTTAGGAGAGTCAGTTCGAGTTCGGCAATCAGGCACCCACCTAGAGGACAAAGGGAAAGCAGCAGTTTCAGAGTAGTTAGTTTGAGTTAAAGATCGGGCACCCACCTGGATAACAAAGGGAAGACAGTTCAAGTGTTGGAAATCAGGCACCCACCTGGAGAACAAAGGGAAAACAGCAATTTCAGATGAGTCAGTTCAAGTGTTGGAAATCAGGCGCCCACCTAGAAAAAAACAAAAGGAAAAAAATTCAAGTTTCATAGGGAAGGAATACAATTCAAATGTTGGCAATCAAGCGCCTACCTGGAGAACAAAGCGAAAGCAGCAATGTTCAAAGGAAGACGGTTCAAGTTCAGAAATCAGGCACCCACCTGGAAAACAAAGGGAATGCAATTCAAGTTTCAGCGGGAAAGAATACAATTCAAATGTTGGTAATTAGGTGCCCACTGGGAGAACAAACGGAAACCAGTAATGTTCAAAGGAAGACGGTTCAAGTTCAGCAATCAGGCACCCACCTGGAAAACAAAGGGAAAACAATTTAAGTTTCAGAGGGAAGGAATATAATTCAAATATTGGTAACCAGGCGCTCACCTAGAGAACAAAGGGAAAATAGCAATGTTCAAAGGAAGACGATTCAAGTTCAGCAATCAGGCGCCCACCTGGAGAACAAGGGAAAACAGTTCAAGTTTTGAGGAAAAATAGTGCAAGTATTGGCAATCATGAGCCCAACTAGAGAACAAGGAGAAGTCCGTCCAAGTTTCGAATGAAGAAAGTTCGAGTATTAGCAATCAGGCGCCTACTTGGAGAATAAGGGAATTCACTTCAGAATGCAATTCAAGTCAGCAACAAAAGAAGCTCGTAGTAATAATGTGAGTCAATAGTACGAGATGATAACGGAAGTTAGTCTCAATCCAGAATTAAAAAAAGGCAAGAAGTGAATCCAAATGCAGAAGTGGATGAAAGATGTGAGCTGCTCAAGAGATGGCTGAGGTCACAAGCATAGCATGTCCGGTATTGATTCGAAAAAGTTGAAGAATAATGAACTAGCACCTGCAACTAGCAAGTGTCAAGGTTCAAATCCAAATTCTGCATGAAGAACCATTCAAGACTCAAGATCAAGCTTCAGAAGACTTATAGATAGGAATCTCGTAACTCATAGTTGACAGGCTTAGTTAGTCTTTTTCATTTTTTTGATTTTGATTTTAGTTCAAGGTTGCTGTTTATTAGAGGAGTATGACGCTATAACTGTCATCAAATCTAGTATTTTGAGGTTTCAAAGCCAAACAAATACTGGATTGGAAGCTCACACAAGAGATATATACTTACCGTATGGGATACTATTCTCGGAATTATGTTGGACACGAGAGCAGATGTAAGCAGTTTTAATTCTTTTAAAAGTACTGCTTATTCTTCTTATTAGTAAGTAATATCTCTGATTATTGTGAGTTCCTTATTTTTGATTTCTTTTGAATAGTTATAATTACTTTAGTCCTAGCTGTGTCCTTAATTCTACTTACACAGTGCTTGTTGAATACTATCTGCATCTATGGACTATCCTGAGTTGTTGAATATTTTGGTTTAGTAGCTTCATGTGGGCATCATGGATAAGTGGATGTTCATGGAAATGTTTGCTGCAATTACTAATATTAATTTTTTGTTGACCAATGACGTGAACAGGTTGTTAGTTAATTTGATTTTTTAGAAGTTGAATAAGTTATGATTTATAATTGATTTGGGATTATTGTAGATGAAACTATTTCAATAAAGTGGTTTAGGAAATGTAACCTTTACATGGGCATACTCTTAATATATCAATTGTGATTGTGTACACATTCGCATGACATAATTGCGATTGTAAAAACCAATTCGGAGTATGCATTCGCGCAACTTCGATCAGACCTTCTTGATAATAAATTTGTTATTAATATGATCCTCTTTAAACTAAATGTAGTTCTTTATGCTGAGGTGTGCCATCCATAAGTGAATCCTTATGGCCCTCGTGTTAATGTTATAAATTAGATATTAAGAATGATGTTCCTAGTTTGCTTTAGGCACGCTTAATATACCATCGTGGTTGTGTACACGTTCGCATGACATAATTACGATTCTAAAAACAAAATCGGAGTATGCGTTCGTGCAACTTCGGCCAAACTTTCTTAATAACAATAAAGCGTTATTAATTGTGGACATGTTCGCATGACATAATTTTAACGCACTAAACGAATGGGTACACGTACATGTGACATGTTTTAAGATTTTTTTTTAATTAAAAGAGGTAAAGTACATAGGTTCTAAAATCAGTAATTAACAATTTAATAAGCCAAGTATGATCAAAGTGACCGTGCTAGAACCACGGAACTCGGAATGCCTAACGCCTTCTCCCGGGTTAACAGAATCCCTTCCCGGGTTTTTATGTTTGCAGACCGTAAATAAGAGTCAAATTTCCTCGATTCGGAATTTTAAACCGGTACTTGGGGCACCATAAATTATTCCAAGTAGCGACTCTGAATTTTAAATAAATAATCATATTTCGATTGTCAATTAAATTGGAAAAAATTCCCTTATACCCCTTCGAGTGGTAGTGAAAAAAGAGGTGACAAAGCGTTGGAATGGTATTCACACCTTTTAGCAGGGTCAAAGCTTCTCGCACGTGGGTCTATCTAATTTAGAGGAATAATTTCAATCATGTTGTAATGCTTTAATCTCTCAAAGAAGCTTGCATAGGACCCTCCTATTGGTGTAAAATTATCTTTTAGCCTTTGCTCCCTTCTACACTCTTGGCTTGAATGTGGGTTATAGGGTACTTGAAAATTTTGTGGAGTCTGGTGAAGCTTTTGCGTGCTCGTGCTCTCCTATTGGAGTGACCCAGTGGTTGGACAGGTGGTCGGACGTTATTCGGAGGATAATACTGGGGTAGATTATATGGAGTTTGGGGATGTTCATGGGGTCAGTATTGAGGCTGAAAGCGTTTAGCAGGGATGCCCACTGGATCATGTCATTGGCGGGGCTCAGCAACATCTTTTCTACCAATGACAGGACTGTCCCGAGCAACTTTTTCGTTCCATCTAAACCAAAATTCCCTAAAAATTTCCTTGGGTTTCTTTTCCATCTGAGATAGGGAGGAGCAGTCTGGGATAATGTCTATATTATACTGAAAGTGTCGCACAAAATCTTGAGTCATGTCATCCCATGTATGCCACTTACCGATATCTTGACGAGTATGCCATTCC
>MU699561.1:3981-39079 GCA_026770625.1 Nicotiana glauca | reverse complement strand
CCCCCCCCCCCAACACTTCTCATTGAACTGCAATAACCTCTCAAATAGGCTACTGGATCTCTACGCCCATTATACTAATTAAACTTTGGCATCTTAAACCCTTTCATCTTTCTGGATATCTCATCTTGCTCCACTGTCTTAGCAGGCTTTGCAGTCTCACCGGGAGGCTCAAAATGAGAAGTGTGAGAAAATGGACTCAAGACCTTGAAAATTGATTCTGGAGAATAGTGTTGGTCATCGGGGACTTTGAGCACAATCTAGTTAGAGGATCGAGGAAAAATAGCTGGTAGTGGAGCTATAAAAGCATGAGTGGACAAATGAGCAGGATATGAGGTGATTTTGGCGGGTGAAGTGTGAAAAGGTTGCAGGTAGACGTCAGCAGCACTAGGAAGCTGGATTTGTGACAGTGGCGGAATGGTGACAAGGCTTTCAGTATAGTTAGTGGGAACTGATGGTGGAGGGCGCCCACTAATCCAGGCTTGGTATATTTCGCCCATCTGTCCTTTCAACCTTAAGACTTTTTCTTTCAACTCAGACTCTAATTCAACAATTCCCTTATACGGATCAATGATCCTTGTGTCCCACTCTTTGCCAGCCATGACTATCTTGCTCTTTGACCTTGTATTGTATAGATGAGTTACTTAAGAACCACAAACCAACCACCCTTCTTTCAATGAAGATAACAAAAGGAACAAAATGGGGTCATACTGTTAGCGTTAGGGCATTTAACATAATATATCTCACTTTGTGTGCAATGCACCTAGTCACAGTTATCGGTTTTAGAATGACATCTAGGGTCAAAAGATCACTTGGCATCATCCCAATTTGTTCATTTCAGTTTTCTCTTTTCTTTTCTGGCACTTCTTGGCTTGCTCATTTTCTTTCCTCTTTTTTCTTCTAATTATCATTCTTTTATTACCTCTCATTTTTCACATCCCATAATTTCACCTCTTTTTTAATTTTTTTTCTTCTTTTAACAAAAAAAATGGTTCGATCGAACCCTATGTAGGTTGCCTACGTATCGTGACGCCGCATGAATCAGATCTTTGCGTAGTTTGGGAGGATCAGGAATAAAGTAAACAAACTTACATTCTCTTTTTTTTTCTTTTTTACCTTAATGACTACTCCGATGAGAAAAGGGAAATAAAATAAGTAATTTTTTGTTTTTTTTGAATTTTTTAGACTTAATGTTCTATAACCTATTCTAAACTATATATATATATATATAACAAATAATCTATGGGAAATTATTAAGGAAAATATTTTTTTGATTCTTCTTTTTTTACGAAGGAAATATAAAGAATAAACCAAAGAAAAATATTTTGAATGTTCATTTGATAACCCTGAAGAAAGATTTCGAAACGATAAATGCACAAGATAAAAAAATATTTTTTGGATTTCAGTTTTTGATTACCTAAGGAAAAAACTTTAAATATAAACAAAATATAAAGTATATTTTTTTTTCTTCTATGTACAATATAATAAAGTTCTAGCGAAAATAAAAGAATTTTTTTTTCGTTAATTTCCCAAAGAAGAACCTCAAAAGAAAATCTTTTTGGACTTTTGGAATTAATATCTTAAAAGAAAAGTTTTAAAGAGGTACTAAAAGAAAACACTCTTCTTTTTTTTTTTAATTGAATTTTTAGTCTTAATATACTAAAGGATATATAAAAGCAATTTTTTTTAGTTCTAGATATTAATTTCCTAAAAGAAAACCACCTCAACTGATTTTTTTTTTAATTTCTAGAATTAGTATTCTACAGAAAACTTCTAACGGAAATATAAAAACGTAAAATCTCTTCTTTTTTTTTGGATTTTTGATTTATAAAATATTTTTCAAATACAAAAACAAAAGACTCGACATTACTGTACAAAACTAGAAGGTAAAAGACGACATAAAAAGAAAAACAGACTATAAAAGACGACATAAAAAGAAAAACAGACTCAAAAATAAAAAATAAAAATCTTCTTAAGCAACTCTTGATGAGCGATCATGCCTGGATGGTCCTGAGGTGTCTGCCATGCTCAAACTCCGGTAAGTAGACCTACACATGTATGAGAAAATTAAGACCAAATAAAGTTAAAGACCTAGAACGCTATGTGAGACAACAACACTCCCTATCGGACACATCCAAGACATGATTGAGGCTATTTTTGCAAAATGGATTATGTGGCCAAAAGGTGGCTAGAAGTGCAAAATTTGGCTAAGTCCCCGCAAAGCCAAGAACCTAAGATTTACTAGGAAGATCAAACCCTATGTGGGTTGCCTACGTATCACGCCTCGAAAGACGAAAATCAGGTATGCATAGTTCGGGCAGATTGGATACGGGTGAGAATTAAAAAAATAACTAATTTAGAGAAAATATATTTTTTTGTCTTTTTTTTTTAAATGACAAAACATGTAAACTCTATTGGATTTTCTTTTTCCTTTTTTTGATTGTCGGAAAATGATGAAAAAGTGCAAAATCTTTTTTTTTTTTGAATTTTTTATTTTTATTTTTTTATCTTTTTCTTAAAAAATATGAAAGAAAATATAATAGGGCCCAACTTGCTTTATTTTCACACTTCACCCTCTTTTTTCTTCTTCTTTTTTTTTATTTTTCCTCAGTTATCATTGGTCTACCAAATGACCCTTTTACCCTTGAAGAAATGCAACATGTAGCATATAGGATGCATCATGATGGTCTTTTATTTTTTGGGTAACACTACTAGAAAAACATCAATTTGTGACCGAATTTTCCGACTGAAAATGAAGTAGTCGCTAATGGGACTACATTTGTGATTGCCGTAGTCGGAAAGGGATTGAATTTTTATTACTTTTTTTTATTAAAAAAATACGACTATTATTCCGACGAAGGCAGTGAGAAAATAGCGCGCTAATTTCCCGCAATGACTTTTGCGACTGATTCGGTCGGACATTAAAAGTCAAAAATTTCTTTTGACCCACTAAGCGATTGCGTCGGTCGCAAAATTAAAATTAAAATGTTAAAAGTATTTTAAGCCGGTTTGGGACTACGGTGGTCATTAATATTAATCTAATATTTTAAGCGGATTTGCGACTACCGTGGTCACTAACCTTAATATAATATTTCACATACGAACCCTATTTCCCCAATTTCCTCTCTCTCTCTTTGCTCGCCGATAACCCCTCCCTTCCTCTGCTACTCGCTGATAACCCATCTCTCCCCAAATTTCTGAAGGTAAATCACTAGTCACTCAGCTCTCTCTCTTTCTTCTCATACTGTAAGTTTTTTCCCTTTCCAGTTTAATTTTTCGTTCATCTGAATCTCTTCCAGTTCGCTCAAGCCGTTGCCCTCTTTCGTTGATCCCAGCACCGTCGACGACTTCTCTGGTGAGTTCCCTTTCCACCGGGGATACACACACACTATCTCTCTTTCTATTTCAAATTTCTCTTTCATTAATATTTGGTTTCTTTTAAAATAGAGTGTTTGGTTTAATAATTTACTAGTATTAAACTTCAGAATATGTATGTGTGTGTGTGTGTATATTATTTTTTTTTGTGTGTGTGTTTTGATATATTTCGTTCTTCTGTTGTATTCTTTTTATCCACATGATAGAATGTATGGAGTTGTATCAGATTGTATGTTATTACACCATAGTAATATAATTTGTTCTACGCGTTATTCTCTGCTGACTATTTGTTCGTTTGTATGTCAACTTTCTGTTGTTGTAATGATTTTTCAGCCTAAATCAGTGGTTGAAGCATAGTATGGAACTTTATAGGTGCTGTCTTGGTGTCTTCTTAGCTTGTGTTAAGAATTTTAGTGGCAATTACTTTCTGTAATGCATGAATTGAGAAAGTGAAACTGGTGAAAATGCTCTACTTCAAAAGTATTGGTTCACGACGCCTAGTTTGTCAGGGAGTTAAGCAAAGCTTATTCACTACCTTCACCAAAACAAGTAGTGCCTTTCCTCCAAGAAGAAATTAATTAAGCCGATATAGAAGCTTCATGACTTCGAATTGAGAAAACATTTTACTTAAGTAAAGAAACATTTGTTGGTTTCTGTTTCCCTCTTCTTTTTTTTTTTTTTTGAATAAAGATCCATTTGACAGTTTTAATTCATATATAATTTTTTTGTCGCATTATTAGTTACTTTATAATCAAATGCAAACCTCTGTATTTTTCCTTCTAACATGCTCTGTCAGTCCCATTTTAATAGAACACACAAAATTAAATTATTCTTGGAATTCTCTCTGACTTCTTAAAACTCTCTTTCCCATTAGTTGATGACCTTACTGGGAAGCGGCAGAAATATAATCACTTTCCGGAGTTGTTACGAGTGCATCTTAATAATTTTCATTTATACTAACCGACTGAAGTGAGTGTCATACTGAAGTTGGATGTTAGTTCTTGGAAGTAATATCTTGTTAAGTATATTGGACAATTTTGGTGATCTATGACATATGTAAATGATCATTCCTTTGCTTGTGTTTTGTACTTTTGTTCACAGTTTGTAGAATTGTCTTCTTAGTCATTTTGGAATATTCAAGTCATCTCATGCGTGCTTCTGTACTAACTTTGAGAGTGATTTAATTTCTCTCATCTCTTATAAGAAGAGAAGCTTTCTGTACTCTCATTGCTGTCTATATTTTGGAATAATAGAATATGAGGTAAGAGAGAAGCCAACTTTGAGCACATGGATGCAAGGTGGATTAGACTACATAATGTTGCAGTACATGAATATAGATGGTATCCGAACTATCGGCAGTGTTCTTGGCCAAAGTATTGCTCTTGATTACTATGTCCGCCAAGTAGATCTCTACCAACTAATTATATGTGGCCTGAGAAGGTTCTTATTTATAATAACTTTCTGACAAATATTCTCTGTCCTTCCGGTTTGATGGTATGGTTACTGAGTTCACGGACATCAATCGTGGGAAAAGACTGGAACTTTCACAATGGAGAGGAAAAAGCTTTTCCAACTGGTTGGCAAGGCAAATTCTAATCTTGATGTTATTCTTAAACTAGGATTTTTTGAAAGGTATACTTGCAAATATGTTGCGAATTTCTCTATTTCCTCTATCTTCTCTCTGTTTCCCTCTTATATCAGTAATTGTGATTTGGCTATATAAAAAAAATAAGTAATTGTGATTTGGAAGAATAGGTATATAAGTTAGATTTTATATCTTTGAACTAGTAAACTTTGTAAAGTATAAGTGACCTAGAAATATGCTTATTTATTATCTATTTATCATTATCTTAATTCAATAATTGGGGTCCTTGTGTGTTGCAAGAAACAGCAATTAACTGTTGCACTTCAATTAATGTCATTCATGGTGCGGAAAATATTTTAATTTCATCATCTTCCCATGTCTGCTTCTCCTAATATTTCTATGTTTGTAGTAGAAGTCATTATGAATCTGGTTATATCATATGAATTTCACAGGGAATTTTTAAAATATTGATTTAAGCATTGAATTTGACCTTTCTTACAACCACACCCTTTTCCCAATTTTAGTTGATGCAGTTTCATTGCTGCAGAGCGCAAAGAGAATGGTAACTTTCTTATTATAATTGTTTTAATTTTAACTAGATGCAATTGTTGTCTTCAAATCTTCCAATTATGCATGCGTTCGTAACGTCCTTATGTTTGGGAGGAGACTTCCATTACATAAGATTTTGTTATCTTTCTCTAACACCACTTTTGGGTTGCTATCTATAGGTATCCCTGAACAATAAAGAATTTCTTGATTGTTCTCTTCAAATCTTCCAATTATGCATACATTCAAAAGGTCTTTACGTATGGGAGGAAATTTCCATTACATAAAATTCTTTTATCTTTCTCTAACACCACTTTTGTGTTGCTATCTATTGGTTGGCCATCTGCTACTTCTGATTGATTCTGCCGAAGTGATGGGGTCTCTTATCTGGTAGTCCATATTGGAGCACAAAGAAAACACACACTACTGTAGCCCATAAGACATCTGCTTGGGGAAGCAAAGTCTCTAAGCACAAAACAAATGCCTTGAGTGGATGGAGAAACCAATTTCTTGTCCATCATTTCTTCCTTTCATTTCCTTCTCATTTCCAGTTTTCCTTTCCATCTATCTCTCTTCTTTTTGACCTTTCATTTTCTTTCTTTGTTCTTTTTTTCCCTTCCTCTTTCTGATCCCTTGTAGTCCATCCACTACTACTCAGTCATTACCTTTTTTTGCTCCTCTATGGACATTGGACACATACAGAAGCCAACACAAACGTCTTTGAGTGATCTTTCTATTTGCAGAAGGATTTACAAGGATTTTCAGGAAGCCTATCAGCAACGTTTTGAGGAATGGCGTCAAAGTCAACCCGATTCCGAGGATGGTAGCTCAACCCAAGTGTCACTCAATGATGTAGCTTCAATATAGACGCAGGTGGTTGGTGGCGCAAAGAAAGGTAATCCCTACGGTCTTGGATCACAATATTCTGCAGGTCGTTCTACTACATTTCTCTCTGGTGATGTGAGTTATTCGCAAGATCACGAAGAGGTGGAAATATTACGAAAAGAAGTTGAAGAATTGAAGGAGGAACGGAAAGAAGATCGCGCAAATTTTAACAAATTGCAGAGTCTAGTGGATAAATTTATGAGCGGACGTCCATTTGCCCCTTCGAATGCCGAGGATGGCCGGGATAACGAGTTTTAGTTTGTTATGGATATTGATGTTTGAGACATTATTATTTGTTGTAAGTGGATTTTTAGACTTGGTAATATTTACACTTGACTATAATTGTAATATTTTAGACTAGATTGAATGGTGCCAGAATGTTTAACTCTTTTTGGATGTTTTAGTTACAAATATTTATGTTTTGCATTTTATGGATTTGATTAGTTGCAATGGTGGATTGATTGGTTATCATGGTAGATTAATTGATTGTTGCATATTTGAATTGGTAGGTGGTATTATTTTAAAAGAGCTGGAATTTGGCAAAAAATTACTAGTTTTTCGACTTATTTCCAACCATAGTAGTCGCAAAATGTATCAAAATATTCCAGATCCAGGAACATATGTGACTACTATAGTCAGAAATACAAATAAATAAATAGTTTTAAATTAAATTTGCGACCACGGTAGTCAGAACAATAAATAAATAAATAACTTTAAATTAGATTTGCGACCACAGTAGTGGAAAAACTCAAATAAAATTTAAATATTATTATAATTATATATACCGTTTGCGACCGAAATAGTGGGAAAGTTAATATAAAATTAAAATTTAATTTAACCTGTTTGCGACCGCGTCAGTCAGAAACTTTACCATATATATTAGTCACTTTTTATTTTTCCTTAGCGACTGCTGTAATCGCAAATTAGGGACGAATTCGGTCGCAAATTATTTCAGACCAGCTATTTTGCGACTACAACTTTTCGGTCCGAAAGTAGTCGGAAATTAGCATTTTCTGACCACTTTCTGACCGTTTTTACAGTCGCAAAATAGCCATTTTCTAGTAGTGACATTTGTCCTAGACGGACCCAACCCCTGTGTTGAGTCCCTAAAGTCAAATGCACGTGATGCAAACAAACGTTCCTACTATGGATCCGGCATGAGGTTATGTTATTCTAAGTTTAAACGTAGGGTTGTGTTCTTGACCTGGCTTACCCGAGCAAACAACTCGAGCCGAAGAGGGGGCAACGTACCGGGAGCACTAAAGTCTACCCGGCCTTGTTGCTGGCCCAGCCTCATTCTATTTGGTATAACTTCTACAGAAAAAGCGGGCCACGCAAACGTGTGCACCATTTTTAGAAGACTCAGAAGGGTGGCGTAAGAAGGCATTTTAATACAATTCAAACAATATCGAATGTAAATAAACAGCAATTAGCACAAAAAGTTCACAAAATACAGTAATATTAACAACACATAAAGCCTAATAAAATCATATTAAAAAGCTCGAATTCTTGAATCCTGAATCAAAGATTCTGGGTTCTTGTCCCAGCAGAGTTACCACAGCTGTCAGACCTCCTCTTTCTACCCGAAAGGGCGTATAAGGGAGTATTTTTTCAATTTAAGTGACAATCGAAACAGAATTATTTATATTAAATTCAGAGTCACCACTTGGGATAAATTTATGGTGTCCCAAGTCACTGGTTAAAATTCCAAATCGAGGAAATTGACTCAATTTACAGTCTGTGAATACAGAAATCTGGCTAAGAAATTCTGTTAAACCGGGAGAAGGTGTTAGCCATTTCTGGGTTCCGTGGTTTTAGCATGGTCACTTTGATCATACTTGGCTTATTAAAATTATTTAATTACTTATTTTAAAACCTATGTGCATTTACCTCTTTTAATTAAGAAATTATCTTAAAACGAGTCACGCACAGGTGTACTTATTTGTTTGGCGCGTCAAAAATCATATCACATTACGGGCATAAGTGTCCACAATTCCTAACACTTAGTTTATTCTAGAATATGATAATTTCCCTGTCTGACTCTCGAATGTTCTAAAGACACAGAAAAAGAAAAGCAAAAAAAATACTACCGTAAAAAGAGCAAATTAGAAAGCGGCGCCACCTTTTGATTTTTGAGTTCTCAAATTCGCGCAACAATGGGAGCTCCTCCTCCTGTTTCTACTTGAATTCCTGAGGATGATCGTTTTCTTATTAACGCCGTTAAGGCTGGTGCTTCTTTTGAATCACTTGCCAAAGGTACAGTTCAATTTTCCCGGAGATTTACTGTTCAAGAATTTCAAGATCGATGGCATGATCTTCTATGTGATCCAGTTGTTTCTGCTATCATCTCTCATGATGGAGTTGAGCATTCTTGAAATTTCATGAACTTGGTAGAGTGGAACAGCCAGAAGCTTCAGGTTCTTCGGTACAATGAATTTGCGACTTTCGGGCAGCCTCATAAGAAGCAATTTTGTGCAGTCCTTCGGCCTTTTTGTATCAGGTGGCTTGAGAGCTTACGTCTTAGACATTCAATTTCTGATTCACCATGGCCTAACACAACCACCTGGAAACTTGAAAATGGAATTTCCTACTTGCAATAATAAAACATGTGGATGTTTGAACAACTAGACCTTCAAACAAACTTTCTTCAATGTATTGATAAACAAAAACCTCCGACAAGCTAGATAATACAGCAGCGAACGTCGAGCCTCCGCGACGAATCAGATCCGCAGACAAAAAACCTTGAATCGGATGCCTCACTGATCTCTCCATCTCGTCACTGTTTTTAGTCACAAATGGGAAGGAAAGAGTCGCCGGGAAACATTAAAGAGTAAGGGTCACTGGTCTTTATGGAGTTCCGCCGGATTTCATGGTATTTCCGGCGAGTTTCTGTCTCGTCCTCCGCTGCTAGCTCCTAGAGATAGGGTTGCATTTTTGTTGTTTGCGTTTGATTGCTCCTTCTCTAGGTTCTTTGTTGTTTGGTCCGGCGAGGATGACGGCTGCTTCTTTACGATGGTGTGCTGCTAGTGTATATGTGAGGTCGCTGATGGCTTCTCTTTTGTCTTAAAGTTTAGGTTAAGGATCTAGGTTTTTTTATAGTTTTATTGGGGTTTTAGGATATTGGGTTTGGATTGTTATGGGCTAGGTCCAAAAACTATACTTAAAAATGGGTTGTTTGAGCCCAAATTTTTTCTTTCTCCGTGAACAAGACTAAAATACTACCTTATTTACTAATTAATCTTACTTAAATAAAATAACTATTAAAATAAGATTAACCGTTAAAGCAAACCTATTTTTTGGTATTTTCGACTTCGCGGCGAAAATCGAGGAGCCCAAAGCCTTCATTTCTTCGTCTTCATTTCACCTGATGTAGCACTGAGCTGCCTGGAAGTCGAGGGACCAACAGACGGGGGAACACCCTTATCCCCTTCCGAAGGCCTAAGTTTGGTAGTCTTAGGCAAACCTACAATAACAAAAAGGGAAGAGGAGTTAGTATTGTAAAAGGTGGAAACATAATATTGGCTACTCAGAATAAGGCCTTACCATGAGAACGGGCCTCCCATCGGCCCTTCGAGAGACCGTGCCATGTGCACTCGAAGTACGGCATCTGAGTACAGATGTCCATCCACTTCTTTAATCAGGGAATTGCATTCGTAAGGCGAGCGACAGCTACATAGGCACAAGCATGAATAATTACCCCTCCACGTGGGTGGTGACAACGTCCTCGGACCCAGGAAATAGCTTTTATAGGGAAACAGCTGACGTTTTGCATTTGGGGGGCAACCTGCCAGTGAGAGATATATGTCCGAAGGCAGGACGATGCGACTAATAGGACGTTTAGGCTCCCTCATCGTAATGTACTAAGGAAGGAACCAGGGTCATCTGTTCCCATCATTTTGGCAAGCCTACTCTCTGAGAAACGAGGGGACTATTTTTGTACGAGTAAAACCGAGTCCACTGAATGCCCCCCTTTTTTGATGTGGTAAGCAGAGGTGGAACCTGACCGTGATGAATCGGAGTTAGAGCAATGAGCCCCTCGTATCGGGGCTCGCGCAAAACACCTTCCCTTGGGGGTATCTAGGCCATGCCCTCGAGGTCCGGTTCGAGGATTAAGACTTTGGAGAGCATTACCAAACTGTTGCACACGACTAACAAAGGATCGTGATGTCTGTGCCTAACCATATATCACAGCATGAATCTCGGCTCGTATCGGTAGAAAATCAGTGATTAGTGAAACAGAAGATTTTCACCTTTTTTAGAATTGTAATTAGGGTAAAATTCCCCTATTATATAAAGGGGGAAGCTTATTATTTGCGGCAAACATTGTAACACACATACCAAGGCAATTTATCTCTATTCTCTTTGTTATTCAAAGTTTATATTTTTGTTCATCAGTTCTTCATAAGTGCAAGCTCGAGATCGAAGGCATGTTCTTCATTGAGCCATTAACCGAGCATGAGATCACTCTTATCATTTGTTTAGCCATTTATTACGTTTTTTTTTTATCTAACGCAATTATTAATCTGCATATCCTTAAAACCATATATAAATTCAATTACTATCCATTATTAAGAGTAAAAAATACTCCACTTAAGTTTCATCTCTCTGCAATGCATCATCATTCCTCATGTTCTTTCAATAATTGAAATTAACCTATCTATTATGGCTCAGGAGAAATTAAGCTCCTTAGTATCCAATTTGTCATATGAGCTTACAAGTACTATATTTTCATCGACTGACCAAAGAAATAATTTCCAACTAGATTGAAAGCGCCTAACAAATAATAAACTCAATGTAACGACCTGGCCAGCTGTTTTGAGTATTTAGCCATATTTCCCCTATTTATTTCTTCTTCTATGTTTATTTATGATTATGAGACATATCGTAGTGGTTGGATTAGTTTCAGAAAGGTCTTGGAGTGAATTAGGATACCTAGTCCCAAGGTTGAAGACTTAAGTTGAAATAGTTAACCGGAGATTGACTTTTGTACACTACAAGAAAATAGGCCTATTGGAACAGATTCTATAGCAACGGCTGCATAACCGTTGCCATAGATGATCTATGGCAACGGTTACACCATTGCATTAGCCTTTCCACCCTATTGAGACAGTTCCAAGAAAAAACCGTTACAATAGTACAATAATCGTTGCAATAGATGAATCTGTGGCAACGATACAGTAACTGTTCCAATCTATTCATCGGTGGCAACAGTGATTTGGAATATTAGGCTATTGCGACGATTTCACTAAATATTTTCTCTCTTTTAATTTTATTAAACTCGATTTTACTTTTTTTTTCTGTGCCTAGTTCTTTTCCTTATTCCTCTAATTCATCTCTTAAACTTAGAACATATCCATTCCCTTTTCTTATCCTCGACCCTTCGAACCCTAACCCCTTCAGCAAGTCACAAGGCAGTTCGTCAAGGCTCCAGCAATGGCTACCGAATGGCTTCTCTGAGGTATACATCCTCTAGCTTACGCATAATTTAGGGTAAGTAATTTAACGGTAGAGACAAGAATTTAGCATTTGGCTCCTCTGTATTCTTACTAGTTGATGTGACGCCACAAAGTTCTTTGTGCTTGGGTAAGTTATCAATACTGTTTTGAATTTTTTTTCCCTGCAATTCTACCTAATTTTGTACCCTAAATGTGTGGGTGAAAATTGGGATTTTTCAAGCATATCATCTTATTAGGGTTTCCCGATATATACTCCAAGCGAAGTCATACACTCTATTTGCAAGTTTGTATGCTTGATTGAAGTTAACCCTTGAGCTTTTAGAATTTATTATATTGTTTCTGCTTGGTTACTACCCTTTGAGCTGTTTTAATATACAGAAGTTGTAGAGTAATTGGTTATAGTTTCAAGGCTTAATTAATGGCAATACCCAGGAGTATAATGTTGGTAGCCTGTTAAATTAAATATTCTAGAATTTTTAGGGGAAATCTGCTCCATATGTGCTTTAAATAGTGTTAGAATTTCTGTGCTCAGAAGATGTTAGAAAATATTTCACAATGAACACCTTTGATTGTCCCAAACAAATATAGATGTAATTTACTGGAAAGGCTAATTGTATCTCTCAAATTTTGTTTGAATTACTATTGTCTTCTCTGATTTGTATATCAACTTGAAGAGATAAATATTCATGCATTGCACAAACAAGTATCAACTTAACAATTAATCTGGTAGATATAGCAATGATAGGCTTTTAGTAATTGTCGTTTATGAGGTAGAAGTTTCGAAGCTTACTGTGTTATAAAGGAATATATATGATAGCATGGCTCAGCTAGTAAATTTAAGTCTTCTCCATTTCTTATATGGCCTCCCTGCGTCTGATGCTTTTTCCAGTTATCTTTATGTGTCACTGTTGGTGAATTTGGTGTTATTGCTTTGTCCATTTCACTTTTATTATTTAGTTCTAAACTTATTATCTACTGAAGGCTCTGAATTAATTGTTTATCAACTCTTTGAAGAAATCTATAAAGTGGCTTGTTTGTGAATCTTTACACTATTAAGAAAGTTTTATAAAATTGGACTTGTTTTCTTGAAGAGCTTCCTCTAAGACATGTTCCAAGTGACATTAATTATGCCATTTGACTTATTTTTCTTTTCTTTAATATATTCTTAATGTGTGAATGAAATATATCTAAAAGAAAAAAAGACAGCTCGGTGCATTTAGCTCCTGCTATGCGCGAAATATATCTATTTTAGTTAATTATATAAAAGATATTTGTATACGGTAATCACTTACTCTTTTATAATTTGAAGCAATATCCTTTTGCCAGTCTTTTTTCTTGCTTTGTATTCACACACTATTACCAGATTTCCTTTGGTTTCTTTTACTCTACATTAAGGTAACAGTGAGGCAACAACTGCATTCGTAAATGGTGGCATTTATTGGAGAAGTAAGTCCAAGATTCTAGGCATATTGAATCAGGTATTTTTGTACCTTATTTTATTTACCATTATAATTTGACGCCTCGTAAATGTTGGACATTACATTTTACTAGTCCTCATGAGCAGTTGTCTATGGCATTTTATACATATGAATGTCTAAGTTATGGATTTATGTTTATCTTTTTTAACACATTTACATATTTATTTGTCTTCCAATACTAGAATTGTAATAAGCCTTTGAATATTGCATTCTTGCTAACATTTAGGTGCAGAAATGTCTGCGTTAAGTGTCGGATTTTATACAGAAGATAAAGCTTGCAGTGATATTATGTCCAACTCAATTTTTGATCAGATTTGAATTTAAGGGGCCTAATTAGTGGTTTCCTTCTTATTCTTTTTCCTATTGCAGGAATCTCTAAACTTCAGCTCAAATTAATGGTTGAAAAAATACTGTAATTAGTACTAAACTAAGTATTGAAATATTCATTAAGGTTTTGATGTCACGTGAAATTAGATAATGTGGTTTGTTGTTTGATCAAGTAGATAAGACTTTTTATTTACATTCTAATAATATTCAAAGTTGTTATTCAATTTATCGAATGAGTAATTCCAAGTTTTCTGATCAACACATGCTAGATTATTGAAAATTTTGAGACTTAGAAATATCTATTTCACCGTTTAAAGGAGTTGGTAGCCGTGTCTTAAATTTTTTTCCAAAGGAATGAGTATGGTGTTTGAAAACCTATCTTTTGTTATACTCATTATGGTTTAGGTGATTTCCTTAGTTAGAACCCAAGATTTATATATACATATGATATTAGCTCAAGCCTAGGTAGAATTCTACTTGAAATGGTGTTCTAGAGTGCAAGTGAAAGAAAAAGTTGAACATGTCTTTTCATAGTNAAATGGTGTTCTAGAGTGCAAGTGAAAGAAAAAGTTGAACATGTTTTTTCATAGCGTACTAAGTTTTGGGTTTGAACACTGGAATCTTATGTCATTATCTACACTAAAAAAATTCATCGGTGATTTGGCTTTTTGATTTGAGAATCTATGAAGTTGAGTATTAAACTACTAACTATCTGAGTTCTTTTAATTAATTGCTATGTAATTAAATGCGCTAAAGATTGATATCTTCTGTTTTATGATTTTGTAGGTGAAGCATCAAAAGAAAGGGCGGACAAGCAGTGAAGACCATACTTAGGAGTATTGGTTGATCGTTTCTAGACATTTAGATGTTTTAGAAATTTTTTGTATAGAATAGAACTCTGTAAACTTATATATGACAACTCTTGAATTGTCAAACGATAGTCTAAGTTTTGCTTTTATTTATTTATGGATAATACTAGTTAAATATTTTGAAATATATTTTTATTAATGTGTAGCTTCTTTTTGCGATTTATATAAATTTCAGAGTATTATATTTTGTCACGTAGGTAATAATTATTTTAATAACCATCAAATTGTTGCAATGACCTAAAAACCGTTGCCATAGCTCCTAACGACTGTTGCCACAGCTCCTAATAACTGTTTCCATAGCATTGCAAACCATTCCAATAGGGGTATTGCAACGGTCTGGAACCGTCCTATATATATAACCGTTACAATAGTAGGCCTATGACAACGCCCCATAAACCGTTGCGACAGATTGGCCTATGGTAACGTTTTGATAACCGTTGCAAGAAATCATTGCAATAAATCTATCGGCACGGGATCTGATGGAACACCTCTAAAACCGTTGCAAAAGGTCTATTGCAACGGTTTTGTTATCTATTGCAACAGTTTTCAAACCGTTTCCATAGGCCTTTTTTCTGGTAGTGGTATAAATGACTATAAAGTGATCTTTTAATGGTTCTAATAGCTTTGTATGATAATTTAGGACTTAGGCATATTTACAGATGTTAATTTAGGGGTCCATAGGTTGATTTGATGTTTTTTTGCAAAAGTTGAAAACTTGAAGGTTTGGAATATTGTTTGACCGAGAGTTGACTTTGTTGATATCAGATTCAAATTTTGGTTTTGGAAGTTGGAATATATCCGTTTTTTCATTTGGGACTTATATGAAAAGTTTGAGGTCAATCGGAGTTGATTTGATATAGTTCGACATGAGTTTTTGAAGTTGAAAGTTCACTAGTTTATTAGGCTTGAATTGGGATGCGATTCGTGATTTTGATATTTTTTTTTGTGTGATTTAAGTCCTCGAGTAGATTCGTGTTGTATTTTGGGATTGGTTGTATGATTAAATAAGGTCTCATGGGGCCTCGGGTGTGTTCGGATAGGTTTTACACCTTTTTCATCTTGTTTGGGATTGCTGATGCAAAGGCTCCGATTTCCTTGCGAAGAAGCTGTCATGATCGTGGAAGGCATTGTGCAGGCATGGGTATTTTTTCATAGCTTTCGCGAAGCTTTGAGAGGCAGAGGCTACCACGATCTCGAGTTTGTAGTCGCATTCGCGTTGAATGGGAGTTCAGCTGGGGGCTTTAGGCTATAAGTCATCGTGATCATGTGTGATTGTCCTCGATCGCGAAAGGTAATGCTAGGGTAGACTATATAGTAATTTATTTTGAGGTTTGGTTCATTTTAATATATTTTGAATATATGAAGCTCGGATTCGGGTGATTGTGGAAGAGATTTTCAAGATTTGGATTGGGGTAAGTATTTTTTAGTCGGATTTGTCCATTATTCACGATTCCATCTTTTTCTTTACATTTAATTGGTTATTTGAATTGGAGAAATTGGGGACATTTGTAAAAACTTTCCTAAAGTGAAAATTGAGGATTTGAATGTCAGAATTGGAATGATTTTGGTGTGGTTGGACTCGTATCGAAATAAGTGTTCAGAATTTTGTTTTGGTCGGGTTTCGAGATGCGCGATCGGGGTTAACGCTTTGGGTTGACTTTTTAATTTTGGGTTATGATCCTAGCTTTATCATTTGGATTCAGTTCCTGTGGCTTTTATTGATTGTATTAAGTTCATTTGGATACATTCGGGTCGTCCGAAAGTTGATTCACATGGGAGAGGCTTGTTAGAGGAGTGACTTGGCTTACATGAGGTAAGTATCTTACCTAAACTTGGTTGATGGACTTGTTACTGAATTATCCGTGATATCTACGTGATAAGAGTGGCGTATATACGTGGGATGAGCCCATATGCATGCACCAAGGTACTATATTATGCTCGTGGTAGTAGTTACGCTATAATGAGCCTTGATTTGATTGTTAAGCTTAATGTTGTAATGTTTCTCCTGTTTGTACCACGTTTGAGATTATGTCAAGGTTATTCTCTTGATTGAACCTGATACACTGCTATCTCGTGATGAAATCGTCTGATCTAGCTGTGATAGTACACATCGCACATACCTACACATAGCATACTATTTATACTAGTCCAGGAGTATGAAACTTGATAATCATTGATCATGAACATGTAATCTTGTAAATTTTCTTTCTGTGTGCTATGATCTGGACTGGTAGCTTGTGACCACGATAGGCGGATTATCATTATTGGCACGTGAGCTGTTCATGCAGTTGGTATTATTGGCACATGAGTTGTCTGTGCGGATCCTAATATTGATATTGTTAGCATGTGAGTTATCTGTGCAATATGTGAGTTGTTCGCGCAACATGTGGATATTGATCCACCCCCTAGGGTCAACCTCTCTTGTTTCTTTCTTGATGGTGTACGCGCGGATTGAGGAAAACTAATCAATAGTTTAGTACTATATTGGAAAATTTGAGGAAAATATAGCCGATATTGCTTATTGCATTTCATCTTTACTTGTAATTTTCATGATTAATTTTCTAATTTACTTGCATATTCTTTATATGCTACATCATTGACTGAACTGAATACTTGAGTAATTGTGGGCACCAAGATGGTTTCATATGTGGTTTCATGATTTGATCATATCATTGTTTTGTACTTGTTAAATTTATGAATTGTATAGGTTTTAGAAAGCATCACCTATAATTTTTGCTGTTTTTACCTCGCTGAGGTTAGTTATGATATTTAGTAAGTATATGGGGTTTGTTGTACTCATGTTATAACCTACACTTAATTGTGTTGATCCAATTGTTGGACCCAAGAACTGGTAGCGTAATTTGCTAGCTGAGTTGATCATCAAGAGAAGAGGTAGAGTTGCTTCCTCGACCACAGTCTTGGCATCTCTTTCCATATTGTACCGTTGTCCTTATTTCAGGTAGTGTTGCTATTTAACTTTCCGACTTATATTTTCTTTATGTCTTAGAGATCATAACTCTGTATTTATCAATTCTGGGGGATTTATCATGTATTAGTATTACTATGTTATGTTAAAGTTTTAGACTTATATTAATTCTATCACTTCTGCTATCTTGGTTCATTATGGTTATATTCGCTTTCCTAGCAAGTTCATTAGGCGCCATCATGAGGGGTTGGGATTTTGGATTGTGATAATGTAGTATCAGAGCTCTATGTTCATAGTTATTACGGGACATGAGAGAGTTTAGTATAGTCTTGTAGAACGGTACGGAGGCGTATGTACTTGTCTTTGAGAGGCTACCAAACTGTTAGAAAAAAACTTCACTTTCTTGCATTCTTGCCATGCGGATTTGTTAATTCCAAAGTTTGAAACTTGACTATTTTATTCTCTCACGGATGGTGAGGACACGTGCAGCCATATCAGGCGGACAGGCACTAGTACCACTAGTTAGGACCCGAGAGGTCGGGGCTATGGTAGAGGTTGAGGTAAGGCTTGCACTACAACTAGAGTGGCATTTGTGGATCCACCAATCAATTGAGGAACATATTCCAGCTACCATTGAGTCGGTGGCACCAACTGAGGCACCGGCAGTGCTCATTGGTATTTCTTTCCTTCAAGAGGCCTTGATTTAGATTTTGACTATGTCCAAGAGCCTGGCTCAGGCGGTTTTGATTCCAATTGTACTAGCTACCTCACGGGATGGGGAGCTGATAGACTCTTGCTGCTCGTACTCTAAAGCAGTTAGCTCAGGTTCAACAAACACAGGGGGTGTTAACAGTTTAGCTGGTTGTTGTTGCTCGGGACGAGGTTGGTCCACCTATGAGTAATGAGGAGTAGAAGAGGTTAGAGTGGTTTAGGAGGCTTAAGACTCCATAGTTCATCAGAGGGGAGTTAGAGGATGCTCAGGATTTTATTGATCAATGTCAGTGGATTCTTCGCACCGCAGATATTTTGGACACCAGTGGAGTTACATTCACTATCTTTCAGCTGATAAGGGTAGCCTACAGATGGTGGCAGGATTATGAGTTGAGTAGGCCAGCTGATGAAGCGCCACTTACATGGCATGAGTTCTCAGTTCTTTTCTTAGAGAAGTTTGTTCCGCAGTCTCGCAGAGAAACATTGTGTATGGAGTTTGAGCAGTTACGCTATGAGGGTATGACTGTGACACAATACAAGATGAGATTTGCATATTTGGCTTGTCATGATGTAAGCTTGGTTCCAACTAAGAGGGAGAAGAACAGGACGTTCCTTGATGGTTTGTTTCTACGGATGCTAGGTTTGACAAGGTGGTCGAGATTGCTAGTCGTTTAGAGTAGGTTCGCAGGTTAGAGCGTGGGGAGCAGGAGGCCAAGAGGACTTGTGGTTTATATTGTTTCAACAAAACCTCATCTGGAGGCCAGTCACATTTTAGTAGAGGTCATCTTTCTAGACATGTTCCAATAGCTCGCCATTTCCCTCAGGGTTCTTCAGTTAGCCACAGTTCCTACAATGCACGCCTAGCTCAGTCATCATTAAATGAACTACCGGTACAGAGTTCTACTTCATCTGCACAAGGTTTCACAGGCGATTATTCAGATTTTTAGGGTCAGCAGCTCCATCAGAAGAGAGGTTGTTTTGAGTGCGGGGACTTGAGTAGGATCGTCGAAAATCGAACCGAAACTATTAACTGAACCAATGTATTACTGGTATTGGATTATCGGGGTAATGGATGATGAAAGGATTGAGATGTTATAATTAACGGCTAAACAATTTAGGGGCAGATTGCTCAATCTTCTTTTTGGATAAACCGTTATCCTGTTAAGAATTTTTATATTTACACCTTTACCCGTATGCATATAAAGTATTATTATAATCCTAAATGGCTAAATCCCTAATTTCTAATTCTCAATTGAATTCATTATGAATTAAATTATGTAGGATAATTTGATGGGCTGATCAATTCAATTTTTAATGTAACTTTGCCAATTTTAGCTAAGTAAAACAATAATCTGACCCTTAAAACTCTTTTGATAAGGCGTTAGTAAGTCCGGCGCTAGAAAACTAATAATTTTTACATAAAAACCAGACGAAAATTCAACCTAAAAAGGAATAAAATAAACATTTACACAGAAAATCTTGAACAAAATATATATGCGAAACTATCACCATTCTTTTGTTTCATGCACTTCCTCGGAACTTACGGTTTTATATTGGAAAATTTTAAGCTTGTTGTCTCCTCTCTGCCTCCGCTAATATCACAATTCTTAACTCAATTATTTGTACTTTCTACCTCCCTAACTCATGTTATTATATTCTTTAACCCACGTTTAAGCAAGACCATTACAGCTGTATCCAATCTAATTGAATGATCATGATAATGTCCGTGTCCCTTACAGTTTTAAGATTTATCTTAATCATCTCATTGTAAAATAAATACTACAATATTTAACAATTTTATTACTGTCAATGCTCAGATAATCAGGAGATTGTCTTGGTAATTAAACTGGTTAGCACCATGAGCTATCATGTTTTGCTTCACACAACCACTCCCTAACTCCACCAAATACAGTGCTGTAAAAATAATAAAGCTTTGAAACCCTTTGCCTCCACACAATGCTCTCCATCAGTTAGCATATTGCAATTTTGTGGCTTTAGCTGTGTTAGGTGGCCTTGGACTGACAATAATATGAAACCTTTAAAAAATTAACAACGTACTCATCAAGACTAGGACTGTTCAAAAAAATTTTATTTGGTTTAGCCGATAAATCGCCCGATAATCATTAATCTGATACCAATCTGCCCGTTATCTTATTGGATGGCTAGCGGATTACTACATTTATAATCCAATAACCGATAAGCCAAACCGTTAAGCGTAATTATCCACCCGATAAGCACCCCTAGACTTGAGTCATCTCAAGAGAGATTTTCCCAGACTGTTGAGTAGGGCTCCACAACAGAGCTATCAGCCTATGATTTCAGCACCAGCAGCTACACCACCCGCACAACCAGCTAGGGTTGGGGCACAGTTAGCACGATAATGTCCTAGAGGGTGAGGTCGTTCATGTGGTGGTCAGACCATATCTATGCATTTCCTGCCAGGAGAAAGATAGTTTCTTCCGACGCCATGATTATAGGTATTGTTTTCATGTGCCATATGGATGCTTTGGTGTTATTTGACCCTGGTTCTATTTATTCATATGTGTCATAATACAATGCTCGTTAATTATTCATATGTGCCCCGTTATTCTTTAGTTATGAATGTTCATATGTCTACATCGGTGGGTGATTTTATTGTTGTGGACCGCGTATATCAGTCGTGTGTAGTGACCATCGGGGGTCGTAAGACTAGGGTTGATCTATTATTGCACAACATGGTTTATTTTGTGTGATTTTGGGCATGGATTTGTTGTCACCACGTCACGCTATTCTTGATTATCATGCTAAGATCGTAACGTTGGCGATGCCAAGGTTGCCTAGTATTGTGTTGAGAGATTCCCTAGATTATGTTCTAAGCAGGGTGATTTCAAATTTGAAGGCTCAACGGACGGTTGAGAAGGGATGTTTGGCGGAGTTGGATGTTTATGTTGATACTTTTGTTGTTGAGTTAGTTCCGGTATTGAGAGACTTCCCAGGTGTATTTCTAGCAAACCTGTCAGGCATGCCACCCGATAGGGACATCGATTTTGGTTTTGACTCGCCGCTGGGCACTCAACCCATTTCTATTCCACCATATTGCATGGAACCTATAGAGTTGATGGAGTTGAAGGAACAACTTTAGCAGTAGCTTGATAAGGGATTCATTAGGCCCAATGTGTCGCCCTGGGGTGCAGCGCTTCTATTCTTCAAGAAGTAGGATGGTACTAGGAGGATGTGTATAGATTACAGACAATTGAACAAGGTTAGAGTTAAGAACAACTACCCACTACTGCACACTGATGACTTGTTTAACCAGCTTTAGGGTGCTAGAGTGTTCTTGAAGATTGATTAGAGATCGGGTTATCATCAGTCGAATATGCGGGATTCAGACATTCTGAATACGGCTTTCAGGACCCACTATGATCACTATGAGTTTTTGGTGATGTCTTTTAGGCTGACGAATGCCCTGACAGCTTTTATGCAATGATGAATAGTGTATTCCAGCCGTATCTTGATTCTTTCATCATCGTGTTCATTGACGACATATTAGTGTATTCTCGTAGCTGGGAGGATCATGAGTAGCATTTGAGGATAGTACTCAAGACTTTGGGGGAGAAGAAGATATATGCTAAATTCTCCAAGTTTGAGTTTTGTCTTGATTTTGTGGATTTTTGGGGCATGTGGTGTTCAATGAGGGGATTAATGTAGATCCGAAGAAGACTGAGGTAGTTCGTAGTTAGCCTAGACCATTTGTTTCTACTGAGATCCGGATTTTCCTTGGTTTGGCTGGGTACTATCACCATTTTGTGGAAGGTTTCTCGTCGATTATTGCACCTTTAACTAGTTGACCCATAAGGGTGCTCCATTCAGGAAGTCTAATGAGTGTGAGGAGATCTTTCATGAGCTCAAGACCGCCTTGAATACAACTCCAGTTCTGGTTTTACCTTTAGGATATGTTTCATATACAGTCAATTATGATGCTTCTCGAATTGGCATTGGACATGTACTGATGTAGCAAGTTCGTGGTAGTTGAATTCTCATGAGAAGATCAACCGTGTTCATGATTTAAACTTGCCATCCATTGTTCACGCGTTTAAGATTTGGAGGCATTTTATCTAAGGTGTGCATGTGAGGTATTCACAGATTATAGGAGTCTCTAGCACTTATTCAAGAAAAAGGATCTAAACTTGAGGCAGTGGAGGTGGATAGAGCTACTGAAAGACTATGATATTACCATTCTTTATCACCCGGAAAAGTCCAACATGGTGGATGGTGCCTTGAGTAGGAAAGCTGAGAGTATAGAGAGTCTTGTTTATCTTTCAGTTGTGGAGAGGCCAATTGGTTCATGAGGTTTGATATATCGGAGCCCAACAGAGTTCTTGCTTGCGTGGTTTCACGTTCTTGTTTGTTTGAGCGCATCAAGGTGCATCAGTATGACAATCTCCATTAGCTTGTCCTAAAGAACATAATGCAGCACAGTGATGCTAGGGATGTTACTATACGAGATGATAGGGTATTGAAGATGCAGGTTCGGATCTGTGTTCCAAATGTGGATGTGTTACGTGAATTGATTCTTCGGGAGGCTTATAGTTTGCAGTATTCCATCCATCTGGGCATTGCAAAGATGTATTAGGATTTGAGGCAGCCCTGTTGGTGGTGGAGAATGTAGAAATATATTTTGGATTATATGGCTCGATGTTTGAATTCTCAGTAGGTGAAGTACGAGTATCAAATACCCGGTGGTTTGCTACAGAGGCTTGACATTCTGAAGTGGAGGTGGGAGTGTATCACAATGGATTTTGTAGTTAGGCTTCCAGGGACATTGAAGATATTCGTAGTATGGGTTATTGTGGATAAACTGACCAAGTTTGCAGTGACTACCTACTCTTCAGAGCAGCTAGCTTGAATTTATATTCATTAGATTATTCTTCTTCATGGTATGCCCATGTATATTGTCTCGGATTGAGGCACTCAATTCACGTTAATATTTTGGAGAGTAGTGTAGTGGGAGTTGGGAACATGGTAGAGTTGAGTACAACATTTCATCCCCAGATAGATGGGCAATCTGATCACTCTATTCAAATATTGGAGGACATGTTACGTGTTAGTGTCATTGATTTTGGAGGTTCAAGGGATCAGTTTCTTCCATTAGCAGAGTTCGCCTAAAATAACATATTTCAGCTGAGTATCTAGATGACTTCTTATGAGGTCTTGTATGGGAGGAGATATTGTTCTCTAGTGGGTTGGTTTGAGCCTAGGGAGGTTAGGTTGTTGGGCACTTATTTGGTCTGTGATGCTTTGGAGAAGGTAAAGTTGATATAGGAGTGGCTTTATATAGCATAGTCCTTGCAGAAGGGATATGCCTAAAGGAAGGTCCGTGATGTTGCACATATGGTGGGTGAGAAGTTTTTGCTCAGAGTTTTGCCCATGAAGGTTGTGATGAGGTTCGGGAAGAAAGGAAAGTTGAGCCCTCAATATATTAGTCCTTTTGAGGTGCTTGAGAGAGTTGAGGAGGTGGCCTACAAACTTGCATTGCCACGGACTCAGAGGAAATTTGATGTAATGTGGATTATTGTTGATAGGTTGACCAAGTCGGCGCATTTCATTCATGTGGCAGTCTCCTATTCTTCCGAGAGGTTAGCTGAGATCTATATTCGAGAGATTGTTCGTCTTCATGGTGTGCTCGTGTCTATTATTTTGGACCAAGGTACGCAGTTTACCTCATATTTTTGGAGAGCAGTTCAGCAAGAGTTGGGCACACGAGTTGAGTTGGGCACACGAGTTGAGTTGAGCACAATATTTCATCCTCAGATGGACGGGCAGTCCCAACGGACTATTCAGATTTTGGAGGATATGCTCCGAGCTTGTGTCATTGACTTTGGAGGCTCATGGGATCATTTTTTGCCTTTAGCAGAGTTTTCCTACAACAACAGCTACCAGTCGAGTATTCAGATGGCTCCTTATGAGGCTTTGTATAGTAGGCAGTGTCGATCGCCGGTTGGATGGTTTGAGTCGAGAAAGGCTCAGTTGTTGGGTACGGATCTGGTTCAGGATGCCTTGAACAAGGTCAGGATTATTCAGGATAGGCTTCATATGACTCAGTCCAGGCAAAAGGGCTATGCCGACCGCAATGTTCGAATTTGGCTTTCATGGTCAGTGAGCGGGTATTGCTTCGAGTGTCGCCTATGAAGGGCATGATGATATTTGGGAAGAAGAGAAAGCTTAGCCCTAGGTTCATTGGCCTATTTGAGATTCTTGATCGAGTGGGAGAGGTGACTTACATACTTGCATTGCTATCGAGCTTATCAGTCGTACAACCAGTGTTTCATGTGTCCATGTTTCGGAAATATCATGGCGATCCATCCCACGTGTTAGATTTCAGCACTATCCGGTTGGATAGGGACTTGTCTTATGAGGAGGTGCCGGTAGCTATTCTAGACCGGCAGGTTTGTCAGTTGAGATCAAAGATTTTTCCTTCTGTTAGTGTTCAGTGGAGAGGCCAGCCTACTGAGGCATCGACCTGGGAGTCCGAGTCCGATATGCGGAGCCGTTATCCCCATATTTTTCCCGACTCAGGTACTTCCTTCTTATGTCCGTTCGAGGATGAACGGTTGTTTTATAGGTGGAGAATGTTTATTTTTAAAATGAATTTTGCATTTCGAGGCCTTAAAAACCTCTTCCAGCATCATCTCGATTTGCGTGTGTAGTCCGGTGCATAACCGGAAAGCTAATATCTGAAAACAACTATGAAAATAATACATTTTGACTATAAATTGAATTAATTTGACTTCGATCAACATTTTGGGTAAACGGATCCGGACCCATGATTTGACGATCCCGAAGGGTTTGTAGAAAAATATGGGACTTGGACATATGCCTGAAATCGAATTCCGAGGTCCCTAACCTGAGAAATGAATTTTTAAAGAAAATTATTTTCTGAAATTATTTATGAGATTTGGAAATGAATTGTGATTAGAACTTGATGGTATCGGGCCCGTATTTTGGTTCTGGCGCCCGATACAAGTCTTATATATGATATAAAATAAGTCTGTGAAATTTGGTAAGAAACGGACTTGAAACGACGTGAATCGGATCATTTCTGAGAAAATTGGAAATTTGATGTTCTTAAGAAAATTTCATGATTTTGATGCTAAATTCATAGTTGTTGATGTTATTTTAGTGATTTGAATGCACAAGCGAGTCCGTACGATGTATTTAGGTTGGTGTGCATGTTTGGTTTGGAGCCCCGATGGCTCGGGTGAGTTTTGGATAGGCCACGGGGTGTATTTTGGACTTAGAAAATTGTAGGTTTTCAGCTGTTGCATTGTAGGCCTGGCTCGCAAATGCGAGAGGCATGTCGCAAATACAAAAGAGGCCCACGCCAGCCCATCCTCACAATTGTAAGGGTTATGTCGCAAATGGGATCCCCTCCCTTCCTAGCCAGTGGTCGCAAATGCGACCCTATCTTCGCATTTCCCAGCTCACAAATGCGAGCCCTTTTTTGCAATTCCCAACGTAGTAGAGGTCGGGGTTCGTAATTGCGAACCCTCTGTTCGCATTTCCCATACCTGCGACCTGTAACTTTTATACTTAGTCGAAAATCATCCATTTTTCACATCCTTTCAAAACATAAACTCCCTAGGGCGATTTTTCAAGAACAAATCTTCTTCCAAATCGATTGTAAGTCAATTTTAACTCGTTTTCTTCAATTATTAACATCTTTTAACATGATTTCAACTTAAAATTAATGATTTTCATGGGGGAATTGGGTGTTTTGTGTAGAACCTAGGTATTTCAATAATTGGGGAATTGGACCTCGATTTGAGGTTCGATTTCAAAACAAATTATATATTTGGGTTCTTGGGGGAATGGGTAGTCGGGTTTTGGTTCGAACCTCAGGTTTTGACCATGTGGGCCCTAGGGAAACTTTTGAGTTTTTGGGTAAAACTTTGGAAAACTCATTTTCATGCATTGGAGTTGATTCATTTAGCATTTATTGATTTAATTAAGTAACTTATGGTTAGATACGAGCGAATTGGTGGTGGAATCAAGGGGTAAAGTGATAATTGAGACATGAATTGTGTCGTGGCATCGAGGTAAGTGTTTGGTCTAACCTTAGCTTCAGGGATTTGCTTCTTGTCTCTTGTTGAGTACGGCGTATAGGCATGGTGATGAGTATTTATACATTGGTGTCGAGCATGATCGTGAGTCTTGAATTGGAGTTTATTGTGTTCTCCCTTGGCGGGACGTAGTTACTTATACCATCGATTCCCTTGCCGGGATAGTGTACTTCTTTATTGATCCCTTACCGGGACTCTTGTTATGATTGTTGTTGATTGTATATGTGGATCGAGTTGCTGTCACAACCCAAAACCGAGGGACATGACCGACGCTCAACCGGATAGCCCCAGTCAAGCGGACCTGGGTGCCTTTCCTATCCCCCGTGTTACCTCTTGTCTTCATTACTCATTAATCAAAGGAAATGGCCATTTATAATTTAAATACCTTTTTACAAAACTTACATAACATACATGGTTACTTAGCGTGGTTTACAACTTACATCGCCCAACATACAAAATACATATTTACATAAGTTCACAACCCATATTTCCTGTCTACAGAGCCTCTAAGGATACAAAAGGGTGATATAATACTTGTCGGTAACAAGGCTCCGGCTATACCTTACACAAATACCAAAACAAGACTCCGGAATAAAAGCGCCATGAGCCACGCAGGGCCCCGAGAGGAAAGGGACTCACCAATTCAGCTGATGGGAAGTGAGGGAGTGCTACTGTCGGTGGACTGGAGTACCTGCTACGGAACCACCTACAATCATAACATGAATGTAGCGCCCCTGGCAAAAGGGACATCAGTACATTTGAATTGTACTGGTATGTATGAACAAACTTTACCCCAAGTAAAATCAATCAATACACAGATAACAAATAGTAATAGAATCAATAGTTAAATGCACATGAAAGGAACAACCAAAGCCAAACAAGTTTCACAATCTCTCTTTTCCCCTTTCAACATTATTTCATCACATCAATGATTTCACAACTTTAGCATATTTTTATTTCAATAGTGATTTCGATCACTTTTCCACCCTTATTACCTCAGCTACCCTTATCACCACAACCCACACCTTATTACTTCGTGTTGCGGCGCGCAACCCGATCCCACCGGACAATCATATTTCACACAACAAGAACAATAATTCACAAAGAATTTTCATAACCATCAATACCATTTCCATCATATACAACAACCCGTATATAATTTAAGTCACAACGATAATTGACCACCACAAGTCACATATGATATTACCATAGTTGTTTCAATTGCATCAATTACGATCTCTTTCCATCATTTGTTACACAGCTATTACCACATTAACACATTCACACACACACATTTGGTTTATTGCCATTTGCTTGCACCATTATATCGGGAGACTTAACCAAGAACACCCAACGCATATCAATCACAAAAATTCACAAATAGTCCACATAGGTATCATATACCAAATATTCGTACACCAAACAAAGTGACTTTATAAAGGTCAAAGTTAGCCATACATACCTGGAGCCGAATTTCCTTTTTAACTTCTACTTTCAATTCACCAAGCAGTCTAGCAACGTCAATCTAGTTCACAAGTGAACACATATATCTTAGAATTAAAGTTCACAATTACTACCCGAACCTATTTAGGTTATCAATCCTTCTCTTGCAAACCTTTAATTCTACCCAATTCCCCTTACTAGATTTTAGGTTTTAAAAGAAATGCATGTACGTTTTCAACCTTTATTTTCAAGAATCAATGCATAAGAATCCTCCTTTATGGTTAAACCTGAAAACCAATGAAAAGGGTTGGGGATTTTACCTGCAATAATGAAGATGAAAATAATTACTTGAAATTTTCTAGCTTGGGTGACTTTGAAGAATCAAATCGATGAATACAAGACTTCTTCTCTCAAGAATTCTCCCTTCATCTCTCTAGTTTGTTCAGAAAATACGTTAAAATGAGGGATTGGGGTGTTTTATTGAAGAAGGGGTCGGGTTTAAATTTTAGAAAAATAGGAGCCCCGAGTCAAGTATGCGATCGCATTTGCGATCGCAAAGATGAAATGCGGTCCGTAGAATAGACTGCAAAAGTGCTCCAAATATCTGATCCTACTGTCTGGGTTTGCGGCAGAAATGCAGTCCGCATATACATTATGAGGTCACATAATGCACCGCATAATTTCCCTTTACAAAATTCCAAGATTATTGTGCGACGACTATGCGGTGTTGATACCCAATTTTTTCTTATGTATTTTTTATATACCCAAAATACTTTCAAAATAATATATATGTGCATATATAAGCACACCTAAGGGGTTTGGCATTTTTAATGATTTTCTAAACCAATTTATGGCCTATTTTTGCACCATAAAATTTAATAATTATTCCCAAAATATTCTATTTTGGAGAATAATTTATTTTATTCTCATATTTACATCAAAATATAGTTAACATAATTTTTTGCATATTTTTACAAATTCGTTTGGTATTTTAAAACTAAATTGCATGTAATTGTAATACTCGCCTCTTTAAGATTTAATAGCATTTTTATAAATAAAAATTGATCCCAATATTTTTAAATTAATATTTACATACTATTTATCGATTCAGTGCCTTTAATTTTTTTTAAAATCATTTTTATTATTTTTATAAATATAAAACGGGAAAATTAGCTATTTCAATTGTAGCCTCAATTCATTTCAATTTTAACCACATTCCCATTTCAATTTCAGCCAATTTAAAACCCAAATTGGACCAGCCTAATTCCAACTCCTGACCCAATTGCCTAAACCCGCCCGGAATCTTTTTAAATCCAGGCTATTGATCCTTTTGATCAATGGCCACAAATCATTCTTTCCTTTTTAATTATACACGACCTAACCCTGACCCTCATTCCCTCTCCGACCGCCGCCCTCAAACTCTCTCTCTCTCTCTCTCTCAAACGCTCTCAAACACTCAAAAAGCCCTAATCGTTTTCTTCGTCTTCTCCGACCAATCTCACCGGAGCCCATGGCTTCTCAGGCCATGGATGGCCTGTGCTCACTCTCCTCCACTCCTAAATCATGTTTGTTGAAGATTTCGAGGTTCAACCTCGATGGTGTTCGAGTAGATCCTCCACAGATCTGAGGTTCTATGGCCTCTCCGGCCCCGTTCCGACATATTCGAGCCTTAAGAGCCTAGCTATGGCTCAGATCGACTCCAGACCAGACCTCTTCCAAGCCTTCTCGTTTCTAGGGTTTCAGAGAAGTCCTAAAGCCATTCGAGGTTTTCCTGTTTGTTTTCCCTTAGATCAATGCTATATCTGTGCTATATTCGATGTTTCAGGGGTTTTCCCAATTTTTCTTTTAAAATTATTGGATTTTCAAAACTAGGGTTTCTGGAAAAAATTTTTGCTTCTTCTTCTCTTTTCTTTATGTGTGTTTCATCTGTGTTTATCTCGTGTGTTTCTTCTCTACTACGCATGAACTTGATTTTTCTATTCCTTTTTTTTATACTTTATATTTTCCTCTGCCTTTAGACTAAACTCAATGACCGTCTCTGCCATATTTTCTTACACGATTTCTATTGTATGTGTTTCCTACTGTTCTCTATGTTTATTTTCATGCAAGTCTCTGAAAGAGACCTCTGAGTCCATTTCAATGGCTCACCTCCTCCTCCCCGTTAGAGACCCTAGGATTTAGGGTTTTTGACAAGTTTGAGCTGGTGTTCGGACTAGGATTCTATGTCAGAACCCTAGGGTTCTCTCTTGAACTCATTCAGAGTCTATGAATTGGACTCGACCTTTTGTTATAATCCTAGATTTTTTATATACAATGTTCTCCTATTTGTGCATGTCTGTATGCTTTTTATATGACAAATTCTGTTCTTTCAAAAGGCCTTTGGCCAGCCTGTGATTTATTCCGAGTCCCTTTTCAAAAGGGTTTGATTGATTGTTGATGATTTTCTTTAAATTATGTTTCCCTTCATCTTTCCTGGCTGGATTCGTTCGAGCTAAGACTCAAGCCCTAATTTTACCGACTGTTAATTGATTGTCTTTCCTTATTTGGTCCAAACCGTGTACTATCAAACTATTTCCCTTAAATAATGTCCTGTGTATTTTCCCCTATTACGCTACTCTGGAAAAGGTTTTCAAATTATTCCATTTCCTTATTTATCTTGCTCGTTTGAAATCAATCCCTTGGCTGAAGGGAAATCTTTGTGATTGATTTTCAAATTATTTCTTACCTTCTTCTTACCTGCTTTCTGCACTATAAAAGGGGCTACCCCTTTACACTTTCAAAAAAACACAGCTTCTCTGCACTAAACAGGCTTACATACACAATTCATTACTTTTACACATGCTTACACAACTGTTTTCTGCATTCGAAAATACAACTCTTCTGTACTGAACTCTCTCACAAACAAATTGCTTCTCTTACTGATAGCATCAAGCACTCTGTTATCTACTCTCCTTTTACCTTCTGAGAAATTCCTGAGTTCTCTTGAACTCTCAAGTGTTCTGCTGCAAACTTGAAGTCTGCTCCTGCTGATTTCTACTGTTTGTTTACTCTGCTGTTCTGCTGTTTTCATTATTTTTGCAACTGGTATGTTCTAGTTAAATAATGCCCTCTTCACTATGTGTTTACCTCTTGGTCTGCTATGCTTTCCTTCACCATGTGTTTATTTCCTAGTCTTTTATGCTTTCTTTCCTTATGTTTCTGCCAAGTAATATGCTTATGTGAACTCCCATTCCCTTTACCCTTTCTTTGTGTGATTTGTAGTTCAAGACATAGCACCACTTCACATTGTTGTCTATGACTCTGAACTAGGTCCCTTTGAACCTCTAACTCAATCAATTCCCACTTCCCTACTCCCTCTAATGTGTTTGAGCCTGGACATGAGTCTGATGGTGTCCTAATCACCATTCAGACTCAGGTCTGACCCTCAAGGGTCTGCTCCTAACTTGTTTGACCAAGCAAATGGCCAGGGGTATGTCAGTCTGCACCTATGGCTGGGTACGACCACTATTTGTTATGGTTACCCAATCACTTTACACTTAGTCCTAGATCTAAGTTCTGCCCCTCTCTGTCAAGCCATGCTTTGGGACCTTGAGCTCCCTCTGAACTTGGATGTCTGAGGGCTGGCTATTCCACACTACACTATTCTAATTCTAATGGTATCCTGAGTGTAAGCAATGCCGGGAATCCTTGAGATTCCTTGGAACTTTGAAACACTTTGGATAAGAGAAGGCTTTGGAAATCTGGGTTCTGGAAGTTGGTTAATCACATGTTAGTGGATATTAAGATTGAATTAGGCTTCTCGGATCTAGCTGTAATTTTGATGTATTTTATATTTTCTTTCCCCTTTTCTGGTTTTGTAATAATTTGTATAAAAGAACTTGGGGAATTAGTGAAAGGGTGTGAGAGGGGTTTTGCTTTCTTGCATCAATAAAGGGTAGATATCATGCCTTTAGGACTTTAATTTTCCTACTAGAAATCCTGCCTATAGGGTTTAACGTTTAATCAATTCACCTAGGTACCGTGCCTATAAGGTTTAATGTTTAATCATATTGCACACAATTAGAAATCTTGCCTATAGGACTTTAATGTTCATGTAAATCAATGCATATAGAAATCATGTCTTTAGGACTGAATATTCATTAGGCAAGCTATAGGGCTAATCAAACAATCATCTTTTCATCAATTCAATAAAAAGTCTAAAAATTGAATGTAGATATTATGCCTATAGGATCTTATATCAAACGCGATTAATTCGTTTTATGCAATAGGAGTCTATTAACTGGTCCTTAAACGTCTTAATTCAGTAACGTTTTCAAAAGCCTCCATCTTTTAATAAACCCTTTAGACCAATATACTTTTAAGTTCTTCAAATCTACATCTTTTTTTGAAATAGTTTCTCTCTTAATGTTCTGCCTAAACATTTTCCTACTAAACTTTGGTTTTCCTGAACTCATCTTTTAAATATAGTTCTGCAGTTCGTTCTTTTTCTTAAAAAATTCTACCTTTTTCTCTGAAATTCTTTACAATTATTTCTATGTTCAGGCAGTCTACCTACCTTTCTTTAACACTCATTTTTAACTTGCTGCAATCTATACTTCCTTTTCAAAACTCTTCTGCAATTACTTCTTTTTGAAACCAGTATTTTCTGAATCACTCGCTTAAAATACCTTAACTTCCGACAATTGGATCCGAGTTATCTAATGCGGACTTTCTATCTAAATACATGTGTTAAACCAGTCCGTTTTAGCTATTTAAGTTAAAGACCAAATCAGTATGTGTAAGACATGCTAAACTAAGTGTTGTTTGGTTAAGGGGTTTACTTGAGCCTTACTTATTTGCTTGTTCATACCTATATATGTTACTTGTTTTTGTATGTCGCAATTAGAATTTTTACCTTTGAACTCCATATATGCCTATATCCCTTCCTTCCCCTTTAGGATTAGAAGTCCTGATACCCCGGGACTGATAGGATGGGACGGGTACTAGCATACAATAAGTAAACGAGACTAATCGCGTTTAAATACCTTAACGGGGTGGGAAGGATGGATATGATGACCGGGGTGCTAATATCATGTGCGACCCCTCTTTTGAGGAGCGATTGCTGGATATTGCATTGATGTGATCCATATTTTGTATAAACCTAGGACCCCCTTTTCCTTTTCCTTTTTTTCGCAAATGTTTTCTTTAAATTATGTTTCTTCTAATAATCATTTTTTTCATAAAAAATTGTATTATTTTCTTTTCTTTGAAGCTTTCAACTTATTTGTGATCCTTATGTGCAACTTTACTTGCTTCTTCTATTTTTTTAAAGTCACAATTGTAGCATGGCTGGGAACCACACTAGTGGATCTTGAGGGGTGCCTAATACCTTCCCCTCGAGATAATTTAAAGCCCTTACCCGAACTATGGTTTCCTATCTTTATTTCTTTTAAAGTGTCCTAATGCACTATAATCATTAGGTGGCGACTCTTTAAACTCTCAAAACCCAATCCCCAATGTGGGAAAAGAGTTGTCCTCTAAAATTTCGTGAACCCGATTTCGCTCTTTAGGGAAAAAGGGGGCGTCGACATGCGGTCCGCATATTAGTTATGCTATCGCATTTCGACCGTATTTTGACCTCAAATTTGGTTAACACACTGACCCACTTTGCGATAGAAATGTGGTCCGCATACTCGACTTGCGATCGCATTCTGGACCGCATAATAGCACTTTTCTGGAAAACTTTGATTCCTTGATTTTTACATGCTTAGATTAGTACAAAGGGTCCGAACCGCAGCGAGCAAGCTCACCGTGAAGAATTTTAGACATTTCTAACACATATTCAGAACTTGACACTACAAGCTACTAGGTTTTAAGCACAAATTTTCACTGGGCCTTACAGTTGCAGGACGCAACAATGATATATTTGGATCGGGTTGAACGCCGCAACAATATTATATGTGGATCGAGTTGCACGCTGCAACAATAGTATGATTGGATCGGGTTGCACGCCGCAACAATGATATGATTGGATCGGGTTGCGTGCCACAACAATAATATGATTGGATCGGGTTGCATGTTACAAAAATAATATAATCAGATTGGGTTGGATTGCATACTGCAACAGTGATAAATGATATGGATCGAATTGCACGCGACAACAATAATATGATTGGATAGGGTTGCACGCCGCAACAATAATATAATTGGATCGGGTTGCACACTGCAAAAGTGATAAATGATATAGTTCGGGTTGCACGCCACAACGCTAATATAATCAGATTGGATTGCATGCCGCAACAGTGATAAATGATATGGACCGGGTTGCACACCACAAATGATATGGGTTGGGTTACACACCGCAACAATGTTGTTATATGTTGGGATCGGGTTGTACGTCACAATAATTGTTGATACAAAGTGTTTATAGATTCGATACAAGTTTCCTATTGTTTTGCTGTGAAGTCTAAGTGATCCTTATGCCTTTACTCTTGATTTACAGTTGATATTGATATACCCCCATAGCATGTACCCCCTCTCATCTTTACTTATTTATTTTTTTTTTCTGTTGTATATTATATAAATACACAGGTTTTATTTAGTAGTCTAGTCCTAGTCTCATCACCACTTCGCCGAGGTTAGGCTAGGCACTTACTAGCATATGGGGTCAATTGTGTTGATAATACACTCTACACTATGTACAGATCTCGAAGTAGCTTTTGGACCGTAGATTGGGTGTCTACCTTCAGTTCACGGAGATCCAAGGTAGACCTGCAGGCGTCCGCAGGCCCTGGCATCTCCCTCTATACCTTTTATCCCTGTTTCATTTCCTTAATTCAGAAACAGTGTATGTTGTAGTTTCAGACTTTGTATGTAGCACTCTTAGATCGTTTGTAGTACCGTGACACCAGTTCTGGGTGATTATGTCTTAAACAGTTGTATTAGATTCATATTTCAGATATTTCACTACATTTCTTCCACTTATTGAAATTTCCGCTATTTTCATGTTGTTGCTTTCTAAATGCTAAAAAGGTATGCTAATGGATAAGGTAATTTTTTCAATAATTGGCTTGCCTAGCTCACATTAGTAGGCGCCATCACGACTCCCGAGTGTGGGAAATCTGGGTCATGACCACCCCATGCACAACCTCCATAACATGCACAACCTCCACTTTCACAAGATCCCCATGCACCACCTCAAATCCCTCAAATGATCCCCCAGGCTCTGGCCCCTCCCAATGCACCAGAACTAGAAAACATAGAAATGGAGGAGGAGGAAGAAGTAAAGCTACTGGGATCAGGACCAGTCCTAGAGTTTTCAAGAATCAACTAGGTAAAAGTATACCTCTTCAGGGATCAAAGGGAGAAAAGATAAGTACTCAGCTGCCCAGCAGCACTGTACAAATTTTCAATGGATGTGAG